>DWCF01005664.1:0-13760 GCA_018230265.1 Delias oraia
ATTTATTTCAGTTAGGGATCCTTACTTAACACAGGGCAGTTGATGGAGGGTTTGATTCTTCTGGCTGGTATCGTCAGGTTTTACTTAGGGTATCGCAATCCGGAGTTCTGAGGCTCATATGTCCTAACTAAAACGCCATTACATTAACGCAAGGTATACAAAATGACCTAAAATTGGTGCCATCGCGTGCGCTGCTAATTATTAATTGAATACAGAACAAAATAATGTACCTACTACGACACTAAATATACTAATATAAATATAAAGATAATAATACGATAAAAACGTCACGGCAGCATTTGTCAAACTGATATTATATAGTTAAGTCACAATGTGTCCTATTATTAAAAAAACAGTGGGAGAGCCACGGGGAAGCATAGGCTATCACACTAATTGGGCCGGCTCGTCCAAGTGATACCACGGGCTAACAGAATACTCAGCATGTAACGGTCCTTTTATCGTGTTTCGCGTGAGCAAGGAATTCGGAGACCCTTAACAATGCCATTGAAGCGATATAAAAAGACGGCAACACGACCAATACGCGGAGAGTGGAGCGGTTGTCCATGGGCGGTGATGTTCTCTTACTATATAGGAGACCCACCACATGCTCCGTTGTCCGCTATAGCTATCATAAAAATAATTAAAATTCCATTTCTATAAAAGCTCTGTATTCGATACGAACTTACATGGTAACACAACGTTTGCCACGGTCAGCTACAACTATATAACATTAAAGTTTGACTAAGAACACAAACATTTTTTCATACACCTATTTCTTTTTTTTATTATTATGAATCTATTATTATTTGCATTCTGTCTACGTTCTACGGCTCGTTTCGGTACAATTACACTGTGGCATTCATGTAATTTCACATCAGTGTATGGAGTGCGAATTACTCTACCAACATCGCGTATTAGATTCTGTATGGAATTGGAACTATCAACACATTACACAGCTCATTTTCCGTACAAATTTAAGGAGCTTTAGTTGCGAGCAATTGAAACGACTCACACTGGACTCGCTGTTGAGAGTGTGATTTTTTTCAAACGGCGTAAACAGTATTTTAATGTCGTAGTTCGCCGAGTTTACTCCTTAATGATGCGATTCTGTAATATTTTACGTGACTATCTCTTTAATAGGAACGAATGTCGCATACATTCCGCGAACGAATACAATTTAGATACTTTCCAGGCACCGCGTTGTACGCGGCGACTTGAATTGAAAAGGAATAAAATTGTATCGTGATGCCAATGATACTTTAACATTTACATACACACGCACAGAAATACGGACATACGTGCAGCTACTATAATTTGCTTCGAAACGATTTCTTAACAATTACACATATGGAAACTATAGTTGCGGATTATGACTAACATATACGAAAAGTTATATGTAAAAAATTACTTGTTTTTTTATTTATATTATATCTATATAAAGCCCTTAAAAGTGCCGCTTGAGTGGCGTAAAAAACCCGACAACACAACCAATCCGCGAACTGTGGCGCGCTTGTCCATGGGCGGCGGTGTTCTCTTATCATATAGGAGACCCACGTGCTCCGTTGTCTGCTATATTATAAAAAAATTACAATAATCGTAATTATGCAAGTTTAATAAAATCTTTATTTTAAGATTGGCTTTGTATATTATAAGATCTCGACGACTCATTAAGAATAAGCTAACCTCCGCCCATGGACACTCCTAATCCATGCCAGCCCATAGATATCTTGCCGCTTCTTAAATGATAAGTATGCTCTTTTTTTTGAAGGTCTCCGAGTCGTTTTGGTATATTGTATAACGGCTCTGCAGGCGCCGAAATCCACCGTGTGGTGACAACACAGAACATATATCCTTGTATATTTTAGAATTAGCAAGCGAGTATTACATTAACCAATTAACGTCGCAAATAAAATGTAATCTATTTGATATAGGTGGCAATTAGCATGCCAACAATCTCGGATCGTTACAACAAACATTACTCCCGCCCATTGGCGTTTTACGAGCCGTGCCACGTTATTATAAAATATTGCCACTCGGAATGGCGTTTAGCTCGCGATTGGCATTCGAGCGACGAGCTATAGACTCAAAATAATCTACGCATCGCGTCTATTGTCTATACGATGACTGAGTGCAATCTACTACGAGAGACTTCAAGTGCCCGCGCCGGTCAGATAACTTTCTCTGTATGAAATACCAATCGAAGTTCTTAACATCAAATTCGTTATATTACTAGTAGATCACACCGGCCTCACACGCGATTTAAACACCCTTGGTAGGTCGTTTTTTGGTAATTTCTACACCTTGGTTTAGATTATTGGCATTTAGTAAAGTATAAATAAAGTAAAGTAAAAATAATATAATAATATTTTCTCCAAAGTTATTTTAGGTACCTTCATTGCTTTGTTTTTTAATCAATAGTTTTAGCAGCGCACGCGATGTAAGGATGTTTTTCGGATATTTATTTTTACATCTTGCGTTACCGTCGCCCATGGACAACTGCGCCACAGTCCGCGCATTGGTTGTGTTCCCGGCTTTTTACGCCACTTAAACGGCACTTTTAAGGGCCTCACTCACTCTGCGAAACACAGTACAAGTACCGTTTCACGCTGAGTATTCTGTGAGGACGTTTTATCACTTCGGGCGAGCCGGCCCCAATTAGTGCGTCAGCATGGCTCTCCCACGGGTGCGACATAATTAAGACATTCGCCCGGCTACTGTCAAGCCCTTCCAGAGATCGAATAAATTATAAATTAAAGTATATTTTATAATTGTCCGGGCTTCGATCCGGGTACCTCTGGCTTCATGGTAGACCACTTAGCCACGAGGTTCTCATTTTAGAAAATATAACATAGCCTTCTTCGATAAATGGACTTTACAACACTGAAATGATTTTTTAAAGTTAACTCCTCCAGCAATTCCTCAGATTAGCGAGTACAAACAAACAGACTCTACAACTTTAAAATATTAGTATAAATATTATAATCTGAAAAGGAGACGCCATTATGCCGATTCACCATTGGTAAAGACCAAGCACCTTTCCAATTGAACTATTGAATGCGAAAGACGGAACTTCATGTGGGTCGCATTATTCGATACACCATCGCAATTACATGGCACTAGGCCGAGCGATAATTTCGCATCATTATTCATGTCGCTACTTAGAAAATCTACGGCGTATCAATTTTATTTCAACAAACCGCATACAGGCGATTTCTGGTGGCGTGCAAAGAACTTTTTTTATAGTACATCAGACAACGGAGCAGGTGTGTCCTCTATATAGTAAGAGAACATCGCCGCCAATGGATAACCGCGCCACAGCCCGCGCATTGGTTATGTTGCCGGTTTTTAACGCCGCGGCATGTTTTAGGGCCTGCGATATACTCACTCAGCGAAACACAGAAGAAGTACCGTTTCAAGTACAACTAATTTTTCACGCTGAGTATTCTGTGAGCCCGTGGTATCACTTCGGACGACCCGGTCCAATTTGCGCGTCATCATGGCTCTCCCATGCGCCCCATTAATCTACGAGGCTCTCAAATTATTTTAATATATATATCAATTTAACTGTTAATAAATATCGTCGATATTGTCACTAGAACGATGAAAATGTAGAAACACAAAAACAAAACAATATGAATTAATGAATTAACGTACATATGGAGTAGGATACATATTTAATGCTAATTTTTGGTTCAAATAAAAGTATTTTGAAATAAAGTAACGTTGAAACATCGACGCACCCGTCGTCCAGCTTCCGCTAGAAGTGTCCATGGTCGGTGGAACGCTTATTCTAGATGGGCGTATTGCTCTTTTGTCTACCATTTTTAAGATTTTTTATGCAAACCGCGAGGCAAAGGTGCTTAGCTGGACCTTTAGAGATTAGTACGCTTTTCTATTTAATGTCTCCATGTTGTATTGATTAGGAAATACCTTTTCAGGCAGCAGGCAGTGGTGGTGCGTGTTAAAAATATCTAAAAAAACCTCAACTATAGAAAGACAAACATATAGGTGATATGGATTAAACAAATTAATATGTATTAAGAAAGCATGTTCTTTGGTGATGACATCTAATATAAATAATGTAATAAATATTTATCTTTTTGTATGACGATGGTATCAAAGGCTTCAAATGGTCATCTAACATGATTACAGACCAGAACATCCCAGCCTACATGTATTCCTCCGACTCCCGGGAATCCGCGAGTTTATGTACTTACGGGGATCCGCGGTATCATCTATAACCAATAAATAAACACTAATCATAACTAAAATTAACCCCTGATCTAACTTTTACTTTATTAAAGGTTCGAGAAAACTGTCCCCGAGTCCCTAGGGGTTCGTGGCTGAAATAGATAGGGAATCGCTGTTATAGACCCTCAATATAACATCGGGTCTCGATTGGAGAGTGGCAGAACGCGTATGCAGTCCACCAGACGGCAATGGTCGTGAGATCATTCGCCTCACTTTCACACTTTCACTGGGGCATCGGCCGCGCCGGCGCAACAATGGCATGTTGCAAAACGGATTACACAATCATCGCCGATCAATGTAATCATTTGTATGTGGCGTTGGCGAATTTGTTCCACCGTCATCGCGGAACATCTGATAATACGTGACAGAGCGGTCTTATAAGCTACCAACTGGAGTACAGGGTTTAAGCCTCGGTCTGAATAAAAAGAAATTTAATTTTTTTCTCATAGAAAGGGCTTTCCAGTGACCGGGCGATTGTCTTAATGCTGTTTCACCTATGGGAGAACAATCTTAAGCGTACTTTGCTGGAGCGTCATAGATACCACAGGACCATCTAGTTACCGTTTCAACAGATTAATACGTCGGCCACACAATCAAAATTGTGGCCGAGGTTGTCCATGGGCGGCAGTGATATCTCACTATAGAGGATATCCGCCTGCTCTGTTTCCCGCTACACAATAAAAAATGGTCGTATCTATAAATTGGAAAGTTAAATCAATACATCTCATACATTCGCCATTATATAAATTTATACATTTCATCATTCACGGACATTCGTCCGCTCACAAGTAATTCCTATTCAACGCCTATCTACACAGCGTTTAAATAATTGATGTATTTACATGATAAGAATCCTTAAGGATTAAGGATTTTTCCACTCTGCCACGGAAGCAGTCAGTTACAGTCACACATCAAGACGTGTGCCCATAGAATACTATATCATTCATTTTATATTCTAATTTTCTCTATTTGTTTTTATTAATGTTTTACGTGTAGACAAACGGTGGTATCACTTCTTACACATTACGCTTAAGTTGCGTAAACAGTCGGCAACAGAACCAATGCGCGGAATGTGGCGCCATTGTCCATGTGCGGCGGTGTTCTCTTACCATATAGGAGACCCACTTGCTGTGTTGTCCACTATAGTATAAAAAATTAAAAATATAGTAAAATATATTCCGCTCCTAAGGTTAAAACCTACTACTAGAAACTATTTAAGACGGAAAATGTCAGTACTAAAATCAAATACATGTTTAAATTCAATTTCCATTAGTCCGATATATTAGGTCCGGATATAAAAGTTAAGTTATGTTACAGTGTCTCCCATTCACGTCCGAGCAGCCATTACTCTTGGTATCGGCTGGCTTCTCGCGTTTATTGTTGCTTAGGTTACCTAATTGATGTTCAGGCTTCCTGTGTGTTTAATTATCTCACCGAGCAGCGGGGCCATTAGTTATCGAGAACATTTGTTTCACAAGGCAGCTTGAAAGGCATGTAATGTGAGATTCGCAGTACAGATCGTTTCGGAATATCATTAAAATCATGTTGCTTTTATGTAGTGTGTACGTACATAATCAATGGAATTATACATCTTATATCGATATTACAAATTTTTGTACAAATTTAGACAAATTATTAAATATCATTTATGTTATAAATGTTTCCACAAGATTTAAGATTTGTATAGAAACTAATAGCCCTATATTTTTACAATAATTCAATTTCTAAAATAGAATTGGTTTGTCCTCCGACACAAAAAAAAACCAACCAAATGTACGAACTACTGTGTGCGGATATTTGATTACAATGTGACACCGTTCTATAATACATTTAATCCATTTATTAACAATACAAATGATTAATGCCACAGCCCCAAGTCATAATTTGTTGTATGGATACATTATGCAAACAACTCTTTTGTTGGCAACGGGACAATGGGCGTGTTAAGATGCATTGTGCCGAATCTGGCATCCGAATGATATCATTGTAACGGGAAAACAATAATCCCGATTCGGTTATCAGTAATGTAGTAACACAATTGTGGCACGCCCTGTCAACAGAGATACCATCACCCTTCAACGACGTCATACATTATATATGAAGGAGTTATTCTTAGTTACTGACGAGATAAACAGTCAAACCTGGATAAGTGAGAGCTCAAGGGACCGCAATCTCTTTTTCCCTTATAGAGATTTCTTACTAAACCGAGTATCTTCCAGCCTACAGAGCCTCCGAATCTTTAACGACTCATTAGTCGTTAAAGATTCAACACGAAGAACACGTCTATATACGTCATTACGTATATAGACGTGTTTAACTTTCGCTATTTATGAGTAGGTACTTCTTAAATTTCTAAGATCAAACCATGTTTTTAAAAATATCTTTTATAAACAATGCCGCTTGAGCAGCGTAAAAAGCCGGCAACACAACTAATGTGTGACTGTGGCGCGGTTGTCCATGGGAGGCGGTATTCTGTTACTATATAAGAGACCCATTTGCTCCGTTATCCACTATAGCATAAAAAAACTTAAGTTTTTTTTAAGACGACAGTAAAGAACGATAGATACAAAATATTTCCGATCAGGCGACATCACAGCCAATGTTTAGTAAGTTTGTGACGATTATAGAACAAACAACGGAGTGCTGAGCGATCAGAGGCTTAACGATGGCTTATTGGATGGCTGCATCGGTCGTGATAGCGGTGAACGCGGATTCCAAATCATTTATATTTAAACGAGAGATATGGCACTCGTGATGGCATCGCATTGTGTAATACACATAATTATTGATTATGCATGCATGCGCCATTTTCAATAAACAAAAGCGACCCGCAAGGCTATTGTTGATAAAGAACGTGCTATGCCGTTACATAGCACGTTCCCATTTGTCTCCGAAACAAAATATACATCACTGTCGGTACCCACACGCCATGGAACGGAAATGTTTAAGGAAATGCATAATTACCTTAAGATACCTAAACATACGGTTTTTAATTTGTGCACCAACTTTCATTTGACTGTCATTACTATATAGAAGACAAAGGGATGGGTATTTCTCTTTAATAGTAGGAGATCACAACTGTCCTTGAACAACCGTTTTTGTTGTATTGAAGGATATTTACGCCGCTCAGCGGTCTAACTTGAAAAACCTTCGCTATCACCCACTTAGTGAAACACTGTACACGAGTTGGCACTAGTGCCACAGCAAGCCTTTCCCATTGGAAATTACCCATTGCTAAGACACTACTGAGATACTCGCCCATGCAATTTCAAGCCGTACCAAAGAACTGAATAAAATTATTAATTAAATCATAGTCTTTTTTATAGTATAGCGGACAACGGAGCAGGTGGGTCTCCTTTATGTTAAAAGAACACCGCCGCCTATGAACAACCTCACCACATACGCGCATTGGTTGTGTTTCCGGCTTTTTACGCCGCTTAAGTGGCACTTTTAAGGACCTGCGATATCCTCACTCACACTGCGAAACACAGTACAAGTCTTGTTTCACGCTGAGTATTCTGTGAGCCCGTGGCATCACTTCGGACGAGCCGACCCAATTAATGCGTCCGCATATGCTTTAGCATGGCTCTCCCACGGGTGTGAGGGCATTAAAACACTCGCCCGGCCACTGTCAAGCCTCTTCAGAGACAGAAAAAAATATAATTAATAATTGTCTGGACCGGGATTCGAACCCGATAACCTCTCGCTTCATGGTAGACCTATTAAACTATTTAGCTACGAGGCTCTGAAATAAAGTCCATTACGAGTCTTTCTGTTTGCTGGTATTTATCTCGAACTTCATATGAGTGATCCCTCTGATCGTTTATTTATCATCATTAATTGATAGATAAGCAACGTTCATAAAAGTAAATGCAGGGTTAAGATAGACAGAGAAGTAATAAACTCGCTGACCGCGCGAGAACCTATCTGCGATCTTCATTGCATTCCATTGAATCGTTTTCGATTGAGAGAATAGAATTCTATTATTTATGGGACAAGTCGAAATGATAACGTCGGATGGTACTTAAACAAATTATGCCCTCTCGATAACTCTAATTGTGCCGATAAATTATATGTGGAATATTTTCCTGCCGTGCCACTACTAGGACTAGCGAACCGTTTTTTACAACGAGACCGCACGTACTGGCTGCAAAAATTACTTATAGAGTAATATTATTTTTTTCAAAATGAATCGTTAAATTCACAATAGCATAAACGACACACAAAAGCATATTGTCATAGTCATAGAGCCTCTTATAAGTTATCTTTTTAATTTTTGCAATCCGTATTTTTATTATTTTCTTTGTTTACAATATTGTTTAAAAAATATTCAGTTAAACTATATATATTTAGTTTTATATATGTATGTTATACATACCAATTTAGCCGTTGAACGTCAAAAACCCAAGTCAAAGCCGAGACAAATCCATTAAAAGCCGGCAACACAACAGCATCGTGGACTGTGGAGCGGTTTTCCATAGCAGGCGGTGTTCTCTTAGCATATAGGTGATTCACTTTCTGCGCTATCCACAATACAATTAAAAATCCGTTAATGTATATTATACAAACTAGGCCCAGGCTGGCAGAACTGCGCCACTGTCCACCCTTTTGTTGCGTTGCCAGCTTTTGATGGATTAGTTTTGGACTTGGGTTTATTACGTTCAACCGCTAAATTAGTATGTAGTATCCAAGGGCAGAAGACCGCTCATCCTAAGGGAGTCTCCTATTTTTATATCTCCACCAGATTTTTGATTAAAAAAGGACAATCTCTATGCGTATAAAAAAGGGACGTACCTAGATGTAAAAATATTCGTCCTGTCCGACGTTGCTGATAGTACATGTCCAATTGCGTAAGAGTTTCTTAATTGGAATGCGTCCCAATTAATGGGGCCCCTGTGCCGATTGTAATTTGAGGAGATGGCGTGTTTCATTGCGACATTTAAGGGATTAGCAGGCAAACAAGCGGTCACTTTACACGGCCCAAAGGGAATGGGAAGGATGTGTTTTTATCGACTCTGTTATAATGTACCCAACTTATGACATAATTATGTACAGCCGCTTAAGGGCCAGATATTTGACTCTACCAGTCAGAAGACTGGTCGGAATAATACTCTACTTCATCCATATTACTGCGACCTACTTCGTTCTACAACTGAGCTCGTTTAAGGGTATCTCGTGCCGCGAATCACTACTCTGTGGTACCACTTGCTTGCAGAGGTATCTCTAAACCTATACAACTTAGGTGTTTTCAAGAAAAAAGAGCATACTTGTGTCCTAAAAGCCGGCAACTTAACCGTGTTTCAACTAGAGCTAAGGGTGTTCATGGGCAGCATTATAACATCCATAAATTCAACACGCAGATTAGTTTTACTTAGGAATTGAGTTTTACCTTAAAAAGATTTTCTTATATAACTTATCAGACTATTTGTTATACAAATAAAATACTTACCTGTAACCTAAATGGTATTATTGATAAATTATTTTTTTAATATCTTCCTCATCCATCAGCAGGGGTATTTCCAAACCAATACGACTTGGGGAGTTTAAGACCGTAGGTACATACTCAAAAGCCGGCAACGCACCCCTGGCTCAGTTTAAATCCAATCTTTGTAACAACAACACTTCTTAATAATAAACAGTTTTTATAAAAACATAGTTTCGAATTCCACATAACATCTGTCTCGTTTTTAAACCAACAAATCCACTTCAGCGAGAGACTGGCAGAATTAAGACATTGTTTAAAAGAACGTGTAGAAGGCGGAACATGTTGGCCGATAAACACGTCGCTTTTTTGTGTAGCCTCGACTCGGGTCGATCCCTCGTAGCGCGGGTCAACGCACCACAACCAGAAATGGGCCACGTATACGCTCATCAGCCGGAGTCCTCGGCATCGGGAGACATTTCCATAACCGCGGGGCGTCTTTGTTTACACGGCGCCTTATGAAACGGCACGACGCCAATTTATCACGTTCAAGAACGCCGTAGGTGCGTCCACTTACGCCGTGTTTGATTTAAGAACAGATTAGCTTTTTATAATCAACATTAGAGAACGAGATTCTAATTTTAAATAAAATGAACTCCATAAGGCATATTTTTTAGTGAAAAGTAAGGATTTCATTTGGAGTTAAATGTTATTATACTTTTGCATGTTTTTTAATTCTATAGCGGACAACGGAGCAGCTGGATCTCCTATATGGTAAGAGAACACCGCCGCCCATGAACAACCACACCACAGTCCGAACATTCGTTGTGTTGCCGGCTTTTTACGCCGCTTAAGCTGCATTTTTTGGGGTCTCCGATATCCTCACCCACTCTGCGAAACACAGTACAAGTATCGTTTCATGCTGAGTATTCTGTAAGCATTTCTTCGGACGAGCCTGCCCTATTATAGCGTCAGCATGTATTTCAGTATGGCTTTTCCCCGGGTGATAGTAGATATATACTGTCATAAAACAATATTATTCAACGTGGCCTTATTATTGACAACGATGTTGTAGTGTACCTATAGCCTATTACACGGCGCCACTTTGGTGCAAAGAAAGCCGCTAACGTATGCAATCTTGTCCCAATATTAAAAATTATCCCATACAAGGCAAACCAGCAACGAGCACAAAAAAAAACAAAAATAGCTTAGTTCATTACAGAAACAGTGGAAAACGAGCATGGGAGGCTCACCAAGGGAAACTTATGCCCTTAATGGATAAAAGCTTTTGAACACAACAAACAAGCTGGACATAAATGAATTACCAAAAGCCAGTAGATAATTAGCGACGAGCGCTAACGAATGCGTGTTGAAACCATAGCGAAAAAGACGAGTCATAATGGCTCCGCTTTTGAACGGAAGACACGCACATTGCGAATTAACTCGACCGTCAGCGCCGAGGTCGAATCGGTGCAAGAAACGTCGTAAATAACAGTACACGAAAAGAATTCGCTTTAACGCACACCGTCCGCCCATTAGCACAAGTAATTAGGAATAATTATTGTGTGCCACTGAACAACTGTATTTAGAGAGTTATCAGCACAATATACCCTGATATTAAAGTAATGTGCCTCCGTAGTTGAGTCGGTCACGCCTCTGACATACTCTGCTTGTGGCGTTAAAAGTTACAACTCAGATTTGTGTTTATATATAAAAAACAACAGTTTAAAACCTATATAAGAGGGAGGCCTATGTCCAGCAGTGGACGTCTTACGGCTGAAATGATGATGATGATGATGATGATAAAACCAGGAATTACAAAATTTACAGAGAAACATACTTAAGCAGAGAATGCCAAGATCAGAAAAACCTTTTTGGTTCATCGATATATATAAAAGAAAGTCGTGTTAGTTAACTAATCAAGAATGGCTGAATTGATTTGACTGAAAATTGGTGGCAAGATATCTTAGAACCAGGAGGAATCTGAATACTAAAATTAAAGCAAGGTGTGTAGGTATCTGTTTTTTGGCTTTAGTAGGCTCATAGATTGTTGAAGGTTCATGATTGGAGCTGGTAGGGTTTTATTCTTTAAATTCTATAGTACGTGGATCTATTATGTGATAAATATAGGTGATATATTTCCTATATAGAAAGAGAACCCGCCGCCCATGAACAACCGCGCCACAGTGCACGCATTGTTTGTGTTGCCGGCTTTATACGCCGCTTAAGGGGCACTTGTAGGGGTCTCCGATATCTTCTGTCACTCTGAGAAACACAGTACAACTACCGTTTCACGCTGAGTATTCTGTGAGCCCGTGGTATCACTTCGGACGAGCCGGCCCTATTAGTGCGTCAGCACTGTTCTCCAACGGGTGAAAAGTGGTTGCATACCGGGCAGTACTACGTCTGCCGAGTCCACTGGTAGATAATAAATTTTACAACAAAATCAAAAAACTACAACGTAAAATGTATAAAATATTTGTTTGCTTACATTTAAATACATATGAAAGCGAACCTCATTTGACTTTTCAATAATGACATTGGCGCACCCCGCTCGACATCCGAGGAGGCGTCGAGACAATCGTTACATATGTATTAGGGTAACGGGGAAATACATATTGATAGGGTATTATAATGTACATTTTAAGAAATCCATTTTCAACTCTCATTTATGAAAACGATAATTAGGTTTCAGCTACTTTATGCCATGCTGGAAAGAGATAAAGTTCCTTCTGGTGTTATATCAATAAAATTATTCTTTAAAGGACGGCAACGCACGCGCGGAGGACCGCTAACTCTAGATGAGCCATCTGCTCGTTTACCACCGTTTCCGTAAAAAGGCAATTATTATTATCATTAATCAGATACGACTAAATACTTGGTTAAGAAAATAACAAACTACATACACTTAAATTAACCAGTAAAAACAAGGAAATCCGGGCCGCAGTTGCGTTGCCGGCTGTTTACTCCGCTTAATCGGTAAGCTACACTCATGGTAACCACACGCATTCGGCAAAACACAGTAGGAGAGATTTACTAAGTTGTATTCTAAGAGCGGCTGGAATCATTACGTGCGCGAGGACCCATTTAATGCGTCAGCATAAGTTTGAGCGTATCGTCCCACGGGAGAGTTTGAAGACACTCGCCCGGTAATAACGCCCTTCTAGAGACCCAATACAATTGTAATGTATTTTCAGAGCGAGAGAAGTAACTCCTCACATAAAGCTTTCGTAATGATGCGGCTGTTAAAGATTGCGTGATTATCACAGACCCCTCGGGGTGAAACACCTCACTTTCTCTCGGAGAAAGTAATGTCCTTGGTACATATCAAGTGGGAAGTTGCCCTCTAATTACAGCGGTTGAGTCACGGATAGTTCAATTGTTAGACCGTGACGCCCAAAATACCGAGCACCTAGCCATCGAACCAAGTACCAGCTTCCCTAATCGAGGTATGTCGTGATGTGCAGTTGTACAAACATATTATAGTATTTGGGTATTTCACCGGTGGGAGAGCCATTCTAAAGCACATGCTGACACACGAATTGGGCCGGCTCGTCCTAATCGATACCATGGGCTCACAGAATGTGAAACCAGCGTGAAACGGTACTTGTACTGTGTTTCGCAGTGAGTGAGGATATCGGAGGCCCTTAAAAGTGTCGATTAAGCGGCGTAAAAAGCCGGCAATGAAGCCAATGCGCGGACTGTGGCGCGGATTTTTGTGGGCGGAGGTGTTCTCACACCATATTGGAGACCCACCAGCTCTGTTGTCCCCTATATTATAAAAAAATAACATTACTTATGAAATCTTCTAATAGAACAATCTTCTTCTAATAAAAATTATAACCTCATTATAAATTCTAGTAAATGTACAAATTGTCTAAGTTATCGTAGAGTATTGACGAACATCTTAAGAGTTTTGTCAGCGTTGTAGTAGCGAAAAATTGAAGTCATAAATAACATTTAAAGACAAAAATCGCTTGAAAATAGAATATATCTCCGAACACATTTGAGACAATATGTTAAAATGCTCCTTATAAATACGATATGCACTGGTTGGTAGGGTGATTTTTGATATTTGACGGGCGGT
>DWCF01005665.1:0-13758 GCA_018230265.1 Delias oraia
AATTTAAGTACTCTGATAAAATCAGTGGTTTTATCTATGGTTATGAATACAGGTTATAAATTTTTAGTTATTCTTAATTTATTTCAGCCATTGGATGCAAATGACTTCTTTATTGCTGGAGACATTGTAAAAATAATAAAAGGAGAAATAAGATAAAAATAATTATAGTTATAGTACATAGAGTTTTTAAGATATTTGTCGATAATTTTATTTATATTTTAATATTTTTTTAGTGGTTTCTTATCGATGGAACGCGATATATGTATTTGCAGAGTAAGCACTCGCATTGATTTTACGTTGATAAGGTATCAAGGACCTTCAATTAAGGTATACAAACACATATTAAGTAACAGCTCGTGATTAAAACAACTTTATGTGGGTCGACTATCAATCATTGTGCAACATCATTAAACAGTCACGCTGCTTACAATGAGATCACGCGCAAAATGGCCTAAGCGACAAGTTCTTAAGTAACTATTAGAAAAAATTATAAACTCAATTGGGATATAGTAGTATTTTTTTATTTGACGAGAATTCAAAATCAGCGCAACACCCGTTAATGTCATACCTATTTAGTAAGAAAACCTATAAATTCTACGGATTAAAGTGTGTTATTTCAAGCATCCTTGGTTTAAAACAGCTCATACCTGGCCTGTAATGTTGACACCATCAGCACGTATACCCATTGACTGCATATGAGCTGTGGTCAATCCAGCTTGTATTGACTGCTTTCGTAGCAACTCGATGGTTTGCCGAAGATCCGTTAGTTCCGAGTCCTAAGAACAAATATTCTTTAGTAAATTTATACGTAAATTACAATTATTTAGCAGATTTTCTACGATAAATTGCTTTATTACAACCCAATATAACGTGTAGTATAAGTTAACAATAATAGAACCGTTATAATATTTTTTACTTAAACTGTGAAGTGCTTTCTTTATCGTTGATTACAATAATTTATAACTGAATTAACTTATCAGATCATACTTTGAATATATTTAAATATTTAATAGGGTAAAAAAGTATCTCTTAGAAGTTATGAATTTATTACTTGACTAAATTAGTATGCAAAAAGGGTTTCCAATGTGTATTTTCAATGAAGTAAAAACATTTTGTGTTCATATGGAGATCAGATACTGAATTAAAATATATATTGTGACCAAACAATTCATTGTTTTTTCAGTCCTATAAAAGTAAAGATTGTTTATTCTTTAGAATATATAAATCTGAATATAAGTTAATAGAATATGTGAAAATTAATTTTTAGACATTGCAGTTTTTTTAAATAAATTAATATATCAAAAACAAATTATACTGTTAATTGCGTCGGTAAATAACTTTATCAGACACGTGTTTAAAAGTACACATTGCTTATATGGAAACTACAACGGGTTTGCTTATCTGGAGTATAATTTCAAATCATCTTTCACTGCGCGCAGCGAGATTACAATTTCCTGTGTTTACTTTTTATTTGTGAATATATTTATGAGATCAATACGCACTTTCTCCAAACTGATTTCTAAGAAATATCATTAATATTTAATGAGTGTATCTTCTCTCCACGAGAGAAGCTCTATATATCGCCCTAACCTATATTTTATTTTTATTAGCACATCTGTACTCTGTGCAGATTTATGAGGGATGAAAAATTTGTGCTTTTATTCACCAAATAGGTGAGTACCGATGAAGTAATCGAACATAATAAATTACTATCTGATCTATGAATTTAACAAGGCTATAAATTATAAAATTTATGCAAATAGTGATTATAGTGATAGTAATTGGGCCGGCTCGTCCGAGGTGTTACAAAGGGCTGTGGGTGAGGATATCGGAGGCCCATGAAAGGATACCGTTAATGCGGCGTAAAACGCCGTCAATGGCACTTGAAAGCGCGAATTATGGCGCGATTGTCCATGGGCAGCGATGATATCTTACTTATAGATAAAGCCACCTGGTTATTGCTTGCTATATCATAAAAGTGGTATAAAGATTGACCTTTCTTTCAGCAGTCGCTGTCAGCTGCTGCAGACGCTGGGTCATGTTGGAGAGGCTCTGCTCGAATGCGGACACCACGTGCGCCTGAAACAAGTAAGATATCGTTACTATTTCCACAAAAATATTTTCATTACTGCTCAAAATAAGGGTATGTTAAATAATACACCTATATACTCTTTAAAACTAAAACGTTTACAAAACCGTATTAATACGTATACCTACAACTAGAAGCTTAAGCAGACTGTTTACTTCTCCATGAAGTAAATATTTAAGCAATTATTTGCATTTTAAATCTTAAAAACGACAGAAGTTCTCGTTTTAATTATTCGGACCACACAGTGTTTGTTGTTTACACGTACCGAGTACCTTCAGCAAATCGGCTTGTGATACCGGATTATGGGTAGGTATTTGTTTTGAAACCTACTTCATTCTTATGTCTTTTATTGCTTCTACTACTAAGAAAGCATGAAATATTTTTAAATTCCTTGACGATAATAAAATGAAGTAGGCTAGAGTGTATATTTTTTTATTAAATGTATACGTTCCTTCAGTAGTGACTCAAAACATCTGACATATGTTCACAATGGTTACACCCGTGGCAGAACCATGGTGAAGCAAGTGCTGATGCACTAATTGGTGATGCAGTAGGTGATACGGCGGACTCACAGAATACTCAGCCTGTATTACCTGTGTATTATGTTTTGCAGAGTGAATAAGGATATCGGAGGCTCTTAAAAAATGCCGCTTATGCGGCGTAAAAATCCGGCAACACAACAAAGGCGCGGACTGTTGCGTTATTTTTGGTTGTTTATGGGCGGGGTGTTTTCTTACAACATAGGAGATCCTTTTTCCGCTATAGAATAAAAACAAATGTACCTAGAAAAATTGTAACAACAAGGACGTTATTGCAGCTACTGTAAAGTTATTTAAAATATATAATACTTTAAAATATGTAATACTGTAAGTGTTTGCTAATAGTAAACGTACGAACAAGTAGGACGTACATGTAGGCATTAATACATACAAACATGCCACTTCCTGGCTGTCAAGACAAACTGGTTAAGTGCACTTTTTTGTTATGAGATGACCGTATGATATGAGATTTCTAAGAGCTTTTATTATTCGATAATGCTTCTAATCACATACTGCGAGAGAGCTTTTTTTTCCACTTTATTATGTTCTATTATATAAATAAACAACGTTTCTGTGCTTATAATTTATACATAAATTGTACTTTAATTATATTTACCGAATATATATCAGTATAGGTACGTATCAAGTGGCAAATATACGGTAGCATTTTAGATATACTATATAAAGAGCTAAGGACAACTGCGATACTGCCCTCGCTTAGTTTGTGTTGCCGGCATTATACGCCGATACTTTTAGCGATATAATTTATGGGCCTCCGATATGCTCATTCAATCATAAAAACACCGTACAAGGTCTGTTTCTCGCTGGTATTCTGTGAGCCTCTAATATCACTGCGGACGAGCCAGCTCAATTAGTGCGTCATATAGTTGGCTATATTATTCAGCATTACACTCATAAACAATCATAACTAAGATTTAAGAGTTTTAGACTGCATTACAAAATGTATGTTCTTACCATAAATGGTAGTAGTTCTACTGTTTCACTAGAATATCCCTTAAAAATGTCATTTCAGCGACGTAAAAAGCCGCTAAAAAAATAAATCCGTACACGACCAATGTGCGAACTGTGGCGTGTTCGCCCATGGGCGGCAGTGTTCTCTTACCGTACAACAGACCCACCGGTTTCGTTGTCCGCTAAACCAAAAAAAATAGGAGAAAAACCAGAGGGTATAATCAATTTTATGAATAAGCAAATGAGTCATTTTCATAGTCATGTTAAGACCGTAGATAGAAATGAAAAGGTCGGTGTTGTGGCCCTTTGTTTGTGATGGGCACTCAGTGAAATTAAATTGGGGTTCAGGGAACCGAGCCCTTTTCAGTTGGTGTTAACATGAACGAGGTTCGCTTTATTTGTGCACGTAAAAGCACAGTCCTCACTGTCAACACACGAAAACTAGTTAAAATATAACCAAAATGCTGTGAAAAACCTATATATTATTAAAGGGTAAAGAAAATGTCTATTAAATATATTATAGATTAGAATCTATAATATATTTAATATCTATTTATCGCGGAGAATGTTCGGAAGAGCTGTTTGGATTGATACCTGCAGCTCATTATCATTGAACATCGAGGGAGAATACAAAGTTTCATCGTTATCACCTCGATGTTTGTCGCGCCACAACTGAGTGATTTTTAAAGCATTTTGTACCGCGCACTATCACTCTGTGGAATCAGCTGCCAGCAGGGGTATTTCCAAATCAATACGACTTGGGGACCTTCAAGAATAGAGTGTACATATTCCTTAAAGACCGGCAACGCACTAGTAGCTCTGCAAAGAATAGGGGTATAAATAGGCGGTGAACCGCTTAACATAGGCGAGTCAACTCCTCGTTTGGCACCGTTTCTACAAAAAAATACTATGATCGCAAAGGTGATGAATACGATATGGCATTCGTTAAATAATAATAAAAAAATCACAAATACGGGTAAAACCAGACGGAAGTTGGTGGATTAACATTTAACTACGTAGTAATTAAATTCATTATATAAAAAGAAACATTTACCTTCTGTAGTTAATGGGGCATATCTTTGATGGAGCATTTAAAAGAACGCAACAGATGTAAAATACCTGTGTCTAAATTAAACTACATAATATAGCGAACTCCTCCGGCTTTGCACAAAATTTTCTCTATATTTATTGAGTAACGTGAGATCTTATGGACGAATGAAGATTGCCTTTGATTCTTCATAATTTGTAACTTTTAAACGCAGAATATTTTTTTACACTTTGTTCAAAGTGAATGTCGAAGGTGAATCCATGTAGGTAACGTTACAAGTGTAAGCTTTTTTGGGTTTAGTCGAAAAAAAAAATACCAATACGTGTACTTTTGTGTTTTATTATTTCGATACATATTGTACTAGAGGACCATTTAAATTTCGTATATCCGTAATAATATATTCGTAATATAATATTATATATTCTATACATACTTGATTCTGTCAAAAAATTACATTATATCGATCGCTATCTGTAAGTATCTTATCAAATTAAGAGAGAATAACAGAGAAATTCTGTAAATAAATAAATAATGCACAATAAAATAATATTGCGATTTTACCTTAAGATAAAAACTATCATGTTTCAAGTTCAATGAAACTGCACACAGTGCAGAATTACATTACCTACAATCGGTTCTATTGTTAAGGAGTCCAATACAACTAAAGTATTTTATAATTTATATAACGTATTATGATGTTATAAGTTAATCCAAATGTTAATTTTACAACGAATTTGAGAAGCTTTTATATGACAGACAGACTCTCCAACTATTTATTTGTTAGTTCAGAGTCTTATAGTAACAAAAAGGGGGAAATTAATACGCGAAAGAAATAAATGTTAATTGACTATATTCGTATATCAGCTGCGCATCATCAAGTTGTTTCTCCAATTATAGTTTCACATTGATAGACCTCGTAACACCTTTTGCACGTGCCTTGACGGTGCTAAGAACTTGGATCATACACCTGTAGAATTAATAACTCGGTCTCTAGCAATGAGTTACAGTTATTTATAATCGTGAACTATAACTTTTTCATGCTTTAGTCAGCGTAATTAACATTTAATAGCATCCCAGACGTGTTATATAGTGCGGCTGCTCGTACAGAGTTTTTTTTTTCAAATGACTAACGCTGTCGGCATAAGGCCTCTACAGCTTCTCGCGGACTTTTGGGGCGCTGAGAGATTGGTTTATAAACGTGACTAGCCCAAGGGCGTCTCCTGCGAGACATAAACCTAGGCTTGGGCCGTCGCGGCGACGTTGGCCGCCTGGGCGGCCGGTCGGAAACTCACCGGAGTACGCTTCGCGACAAATATCGGTCCTCGCCTACGCTTCCGGCGGGGGCGGTTGTTACCGCGGTCCCTACACAAAACCCTACCATCTGATTTATTTCCTTTTCTCTCCTCGATGGAGGCTATCAATTTCTTGTTTGCTATAGTGATACGATCAACCGGATCGTTTAGTACGTTACGGCCGTCGGTGCGATGGGGGCTTTTGTTTAAATGGGGCCGCGAAATATTTGACGATGTTGCATATTAGCGGATCTGGGTTGTACAGATACTGCAACTACGCAAGAAAGAGAAATAGGGATGGATTTTTTAAATTTGGATTAAATTTTATCGTTAAAATGCATTTAATTTTTACTAATATAAAAACGTGATTAAGATATAATACTAAATGAATTAATTTAATTTTTCAATTAATTCAAGTATCCAAACTAGGCTATCATAATACACAAAAGAATAGATAAAACTGCTTTTTGCTCTTATTAACATACATAAAAAACTCAATTCTTATCTTACTGAATAAACCGTCCTTTGTATCAAACCTTTTTGAAGATATTTACATACTTATCAAGGCATTACAAGGATGATAATGATGTAGCAATGTGGTATTTCTTTTGAAATTTTCAAAAGATAAAGAGATAACAATCTCTATGATATGCAGCAGCATATAAAGCTTTTAAGCAATATTTTAAAACACTACCAACATAAAAAATAGTTGGAAATAAATTCTAATCCAGAGGTTCGTTTAAATTAAAATTCAAAAGCATTTATTCAAATAGGCGTCAGAAGAGGCACTTTTTCAAGTCAATTTACAATAGTCAAGCTACCATTGGTTCGGAAGATATACTTCTACCAGAAGAAGCAACAAGTAACTCATAGGGTTTAATTTTTTTTATCGCCTTTACAGTTGCTTTATTTATGTTTGCTCGTTTAAAAGGTACCAGTTGGTGATTGTGCAGAAGTTGTCATGTATCTTTGTCTTCTATGTATTGATTTATGTTACGATAAGCTTTCTTCATTAAAGTATTTTTTACAAGATTCTTGAATTTAGTTTCTGTAAGTTCAGTTATTTCTTTAGGAATTTTATTATATAAGTGAACACAGTTCCGCTAGAAAATCTTTTTACTTGGTTTAGATAACCTAAGGCTAGGTATCGCTATTTTATCCTTATTGCTAGTATTGAAAAGAGGGTGGTCGCTATTTAATTAGACTATGTGAAGATTCTTGGGTATATAGATTATGTTTCCGGAAATGTATAGGAATAGTGAGATTAATATAGTTATTTCCTCAAATAACTCCTTTAAGGTTCAAATTGGGAGAGCCATGCTGAAGCATATGCTGATAAACTAAATGGACCGACTCGTCCGAAGAGATACCACGGGCTCACAGAATACTCAGCGTGAAACGGTACTTGTACTGTGTTTCGCAGAGTGAGTGAGGATATCGGAGGCACTTAAAAATGCCGCTTAAGTGGCGAAAAGGCCGCCAACACAACCAATGCGCGGATTGTGGCGCGGTTATCCATGGGCAGCGGTGTTCTCTTACCATACAGGAGACCCACCTGCTCCGTTGTCCAAAACAATGTTGTTGTTAATCAAATGGTTTCATAATCATTTTCAATAGTCCAAAAAATAGTTTAAAACTTAAGCTTGTGCTGAATATTGCTTTAAATAAAAAGCCTTTTTAGAAAAGTATCAAACACATGGAGGTGAAATAATAATTAAGTTAATTACGCAGCTCGTTTATAGTACAATGCCCTTAGAGCTTTGCGTACGTCACGCACGTGTCTTTACTTTAGATAATGAAATTTTACTGTATCACTACTATTACTCGATATCATAATTTGATAGTAGCAGGTCCATTAGTAAATAACTTTATAAGAAATTGGTAGTAACTTTTATATTAGCAAAGAGAAGCTTTGTGGAGTGATCGATGGTCTTTATATCTTGCTATTGCATTAAGTTCAATCGCTAAAATTAGTTTTTAATAAATACATAATAAGAGTTTTAAAAAAATTCTGCCTTGGCTCTATTATGTCCAATATAAAATCATACATTTAAATAAACTACCTCAAATTAAGACGATATATTTTATGTCTTCCCATTTACAATTGGCTCCAGGGGCGCCTACGCAACGAATAATCTTTTTATTTTATATCAGACAACGGAGCAGGTATATGGTAAGAGAACACCGCCGCCCATGAACAACCGCGCCTTGGTTGTGTTGCTGGCTTTTAACACCGTTTAAGCGGAGCTTTTAAGGGCCTCCGATATCCTCACTCACACTGCGAAACAGTACAAGTACCATCACAAGCTAAGTATTCTGTGAGCACGTGGTATCACTTGGGACGAGCCGGTTCGAAATAGAACAATATATAAATTCTGTTGATGATTTATATGAATACAAAAACTGAGCGAAAACTTAAAGGGGAAAATTTAAAACATACTCAAACAGAACTCTCGTACCTGGATGTTCAGTCAGATCTATAAAGAAAAAACTTCACAATAAAATTATTAATTAATTAAAATTATAATCTTATGCACTAATTTGGATTTCAGCGTCATACTACTCTTGACTTCTGGAGTTGTAATGTAACTGTAGTAAAACAAGTAAGGTAAATCCGGATGGGACTTTGTAAGGAAAGTGTGCCATTGCGGTGCTTTACTGTGGTCAAGAAACATTACAATTGTAATAAGATCATAGGGAATGCGAAAGCAAGTTTTCTGGTGCACTCAAATATATTTTCAACTCTGCACTACTGCTTGCGATAATGCCATGTCATTGCCGTGTCTTTTAAATATGATTCGTAGTATATAACATAATTAAAAGATCGCTACAACATATATTACTATAAACAAGCGATTCACAGCTTATTTCAGCCACGGACTTCTAGGGATTGAATAACAGTATTCACGGACCTCCTAATGAAATAAAAAGCAAAAAAATCAGATTAGGTATTTATTTTAAGTAGTTATTAATAGCAAATAAAAGCAGTGTTTCCCAATTTGTGGTGCGCTAATATTAGCGCACCACAAATTGGGAAACATTTATCTTATAAATTATATATGACATTTAATTTACTGCTTTCTACTGAACTGTCATAACTTATTGACAAGCTATAAGCTTTTTTGATACATTAAACAAGATATGTTTTACGCTTTTCAATGTTAACATAATAATATATTAAATAATTTGTTTTATTTATTTTATAGGGGCAACGGAGCAGATGGGTCTCCTATATGATAAGAGAACTCCGCCGCCCATGAACAACCACACGAAAGTCCACGCATTGGTTGTCTTAACGGATTTTAACGCCACTTAAACGGCACTTTTAAGGGCATCTGATATCATCACTCACTCTGCGAAACACGGTAAGCCCGTGGTATAACTTCGAACGAGGTGGCTCAATTTGTGCGTCGGCATATGTTCAATAAAGCTCAATATATATATAGCTTTCAATATAGCTCTCCCACGGGTTCGACAGTATTAAACCACTCGCCCGTCTACTGGCAATCCCTTCCAGAGACCGAATAAATTATAAATTGAATTATAACTCTATAATTGTCCGAACTTCGAATTCCGATTCGAACCCGATACCTCTCGCTTCATGGTAGACCTATTAAACCACTTCGCTCTCAAAGTGGCGTCACTACGAAGCTTTCAAAGGGGTCCAAAATATTTCTTTATTTATATTTGTCTTTGTGGGTGAATGGGGGACTACTGAAAAGCAGCGCTCGGCCAGTTTTAAACATTTTAAACTTGCCTTTATAAGTTTTGTGTATCCTATTTTTAATTTCTATTATATTATATTGGTTTATTTATGTTGTATGGGTTAGTTTTAAATCAATAATCAGATACGGTCTTTATAAGAAATAAATTTATTTTCATGTACCTAATGCGATAAGTAGAAATAGTTTCGGTCAGAATTTCAATACATATTTATAAAAACAGCTAATATTTCGATATTTTCGTAATTACTTGCTATTTTATTCAAATTGATATTAATTAATACTTATTATTTATAATTTATACTTTGATAATCAATAATTACTCTAATTTGTTTTCGTCTTACAGCAAAAACCTGCGAGAAATCAAATTACCAAGCTAATTGTATTAAATTTAAAGCTTATATTAAGAAGGTAATTCATCATTCATCATCAGCCCATCTAAGTCCACTGCTGGATATAGGCCTCCCCCAAAGACGCCCACTCGCTGCGATCTTGAGCGATCTGGATCCAGCAGTTGCCTGCGACCTTCGTTAGATCGTCTTTCCATCGTGTGGCGGGACGTCCCACTCTGCGTTTTCCGGTACGTGGTCGCCACTCGAGAACCTTTCTTCCGAGAAGGTAATAGATAAAGGTAAATATATCATAAATATCTGCTACTTGGGATTTGAATGTTAACAGCACCGATTTTTTTACACCATTATTGGCATATGAGGAGGAGGTTCACCTAGGCAAGCTGTTCGCCGCACATGGACACTCCCAGTCTTTACAGAGGCGCGGGTGCGTTGCCGCCCTTTAAGGAAGGCAATTTTAATAATTAATAATTATATTGCTAATATATGCAATAGGTTTAATATGAACACTTTTTGACTTTTCTTCTCAAATCTGGACTAGTTCATGAACCTAGGTACTACATAAGCTAAGTTATTTGGACATTTAAGTGGTTATGTGAAATTACATATTCTGAAAGTATGTCTTTCAAACTCTTTCGAAATCATTTAAGAAACTACTCTATATTTATTTGAAAGTTTAGATCAAAGTTTCATGTAACGACAGAGCGAGAGCTTACTCTCGGTGAACTTTCAAAGCTCTGACAACTTCGGTTTGTCTCAATTCAGGCGTGTTTAATTCCATATATGCGACGAATAAGTTTTTCTAGAAAATTCAGTACTCAATTTATATGAGAATTTTATAAAAGCACCAGTGGGATAGCCATGCTGAATCATATGCTAACATTCTAATTGAGCCAGTTCGCCCAAAGTGATACCACTGACTCACAGAATACTCACCGTGAAGTGGTAGTTGTAATTGAAACGGTACTTCTACTGTATCAGTGATTGAATGAGGCCGTAAAGAAAATAAATATAGTTAAAAAATCTCTGTAATTTTTAAAGTAACTTATTAAATCCATACAGATTGTTAATTCAACGCGTGTGACGTTAAACTAAAAATGCCTTAAATGACATAAAAATCTTCTTTTTCCTAAAAGGCCGCTAACGCATCCGTGACACAACTGGGGCTTAAAATATCCAAGGACGAAAGACCATATATATATGACTATTCATTAACGTTTTGTTTATAACAGTAATATATTTTCGTCACGGTATAAAAACTCTTATGATTAATACAGAATATGAAGCGATGGTATGGTAATTATATTCATGTATGACAATGATATGTCGTTAAACAAATTATGTAATCCACAATATTATTACATACACTCCCAATACAATAGGTTATATACATTCAAATTGAATACATCCAACAGTGCATATTAATGCGTGGTGACCTTTACTAACATCCGCTTTGAGAGAAAACTAAGCTAATTTGCATTTGCATATGTATGAGCAGAAAATTTATTAGAATAAATAAGTATTAATTTACTCCTTTGTATCATCAAGAAGTTTTAACTCCGTGAATTTATCCAAGTAAATGTTGTTAATTTAAGTAATAATATTAATGAAGATCTTTGTAAAATTCCAATAATTTTTAACATATTTTTCTAAATAACTATACAAAAAATATTGTGAGAATTGGACCTTTTTATTGATGATTCTGCTAAGTCGTTATATATTATTTGTATTGTATATCTACACTCTTAATAATCAATAATATTCACAGAACTGGCGATATAAGGAATTTTTTAGGTTATTTTTGTATACCTTGGATCATATTGTTGGCGTATTAGTAAGGATACATAATTGAAACAAAAACAAAATAAAGCAAATGTATATTGGCGATAGTAGTTCTAGAACGATGTAGGAATTTTTCAAATATTTAATAGTTTCGGAGTTTATTCAATTCAAACAAAGAAACAAACTTTTTCTCTTTATAATATTAGTATAAATTAATCAAAGTATATGAAAAAATAACAAAATTTTAATAACCAAATTTATATTTATTACCACATTTTATCCACTTAATAACTGAGAGACGACGAACATAGCTATCTTCTGAATCCAACACCAGATGGAACAGCCCTGCTTGGGAGCTTCTTCTTCCTCCTCTTCTGCTACTGTGGTCGCAGAAGCAGTGGTCTCCTCTTGACAGAAACAATATGATGCCATAACTGTTGCCACCATAAAAAATAAAACAAATTTATATGTAGAGAATTTCATTTTTAGATGTACGTTTTTACCAACGTCTAATGTTTAAATGATATAAATCTATTTGTTGATTTTGATTTGGCAATTTATTTCTCATTATTTAATCGGATGATTTCGCCTTTTGTTGGATTATTACATTGGATTTTATCTATTAAATTACACTTAATCACTGGATATGTTACAAATAATATTAAACAATAATTATTTTACCTTTTAAATTCCTGTTTCCCTTTGTTATTTACAAAATTTAAATGAAAATGAAAGATTTGAGGGTATATAAACCCGATACCATTATAATAAAATTTATGCCTACCAATAAATAATTATTTAATTACACGGGAATTGAACTTCCAACGTAACAAGATACACGAACCATAGAATCGACTAGAAAATATAGCGATAATAATTATGTGTATTTTAATTTCTACCTGTACTTAAACATACATGCTTTAACTTTGAAGTGACTTTTGAAAATAAAAATTTTGCTTCTTGATACTAAGAGAACACATTTGCTCAGAGACAAATTCGCCAAATCGCGAATTTAGTTGCCGGCATTTTACAGCGCCTAAACAGTATAACTTTATAGTCCTCCGGTGTCTTCACTTATTCAACATATAGTATATAATGCTGGTATTCTCTGATCCATAGCGGACAAAGAAGCATCTGGGTCTCCTATATGGTAAGAGAACACCAACATCGCGTTACAATCGCGCCACACACCGCGGTTTGGTTGTGTAGCTAGCTTTTTACGCTGCTTAATCAGTGTAATTTCAAGAGCTTCCGATATCCTCAGAGAATCACAGTACAAGTGCCGTTTCACGCTGAATATTCTTTGAGCCCGTGGTATCATTCCGGGAGTGCCATCCCAATTAATGGATCAGATTGGCTCTTCTATGTGCAAAATATACAAAAAAACATTAATTATTGTACTATAATGTCTTTTATAATAAATGGATTTTTTTTTTTCAAATATTGCTTATGTAATAATTTATATTTCATATATTACTATGTTTCATATTCTGTGTGCTTACTTAGAACCTAGATCAAGCCAGGAATTAAACAATCATTTACGTATCATTATAAGAAAAGAAGCGAAGATATCGAACTTCCCTTCTAGTTAGCTGTTTTATATCTAAATAAATATACGTAATAAAATAATTAAAAGTTGTAATGAAATTAATCTAATAATAACAATAAATTTATATACACATAAAATATTTCCAACTTCCATCGCATGCCGGAACAATAAAACTAATTAAAGGCACACCGTGAAAAACACCACCGCTATTCTTTATTCAATCCAGGAAAATGTTGACAGAGAAATAAATGAAAGAACGTTTAGATTCGTAAGTACTTTCCCTATGCCTCGGGGGGTTTCTTTCGTTACTTTAGGTTGTTTTTAAGAATATTTACTTCTTAATTTTACAGATTGAAAGAGGATCAAGATTTTACTGAATATCAATTGAAGGATGAATTTTTTTTTGATTGGACAT
>DWCF01005666.1:0-13755 GCA_018230265.1 Delias oraia
ATGACCAAGCGTCTTTAGGGGAGGCCTATGTCCAGCAGTGGACTTGAATGGGCTGATGATGATGATGATGATGATACCTATACGACACGAAAATTACGAAGATAAATTAAAAGAGTTTTAAGTAAATAAATCTATAAACAGAGTCTTTATTGAATTGTAAGGAGATTTTGTTCTTCTTTAGCTGCTACTTATATAAACTGAATTCAGTTTAACCAATGAATAACCTATATTTTTATATATGAAAAACTCAATAATATTTTTTTTAAATAAATCTACTTTTTATAAAAAGCTTTATACTATAATTATTCAAGAGCTTCCAATACAATCCTACCTGCTTTTTACATACACGTGTAATCACGAATTCCTGCCTAATCTACGAATCACGAATTTCTCGGTTTTAAAATTTGGCATAACAACACGCCTGAGAGATTACACAGTGATTATTTACATCCCCAAGCGACGGAGCGGTATCTAACAAATTTAAATAATACAAATTGAGTTGAACCACAGAATGTTAGAGGCCTTCGGAAACTATTGACAGTGTGGATGCGATCACATTTAAGCTGGGGATTATGAAAAGACCAAAATAGACGCTTGAAATCCTCGTGGATTAAGGGATTTTGTGTTCCGTTCGAGGACGCGGTACAAAAATATCGAGGAGCGCCGGATGCAACGATTAGTCTAAACATTCGGATCGTTAATATTGTGCACCTTCGACTGTCGCGCCATAAAAAAGGTATAAATTATCTTCCCCTGCTCTTGTCTTCGGTTTCACGAAAAAGTTTGCCTTCCAGCTATTTCCTACATTTACATATTGTAAATTTAAGCTGTAACTTGAATTCAAATTTTAAAAAAAAATATAAAACAAAATTACTAATCTATTTTAATACTATTCATAAAAATTAATGAAGTAGCATTGCCAAAGCTGGTCATTATTTGGTATAAAATGCGAAAAAAACAGTGTTCTTAATGTCCAACATAATAGCTTTCTATTTGCTGTGCTTAGCATGGCTAAAAACTTTTTTTTATAGTATAGGCAACAGAGCAGATGGGTCTCCTATATGGTAAGAGAACACCGCCGCCTATGTACAACCGCACCACGGTCCGCGCATTGGTTTGTTGCCGACTTTTTAAGCCACTCAAGCGACATATTTAAGGTCTTCCGATATCCTCACTCATTCAACGAAACACAGTACAAGTACCGTTTCACGCTGAGTATTCTGTGGGCCCGATAAGACAGTTATGGCTGCAGGTTGTAAAACTGTCTTTAATAACTTGTTTTAATCGATGCTCTTACCCTTACTCTCGCCTCGGTCAAATTCGTCCACATGGCTATTTCTTCCCTTGTTGACATATCAGGGTAGCGATTCCTCGCGAAGGTAGCTTCCAACTCTTGTAACTGCTGGCTGGTGAAGTGAGTCCGTTGTCTTCTCTGTCTTTTATTCTTCTTATCGCCTTTATCGTCCATCGGCTCGTCAGGACCAACACCGGGTGTTGTCGATTCAGTTTTTATCGTAGGTTCAGTCATTGCTCGATCTGAAAACCAATCAAAAAGTTGCTTAAAAATTTCCTCCACAAAAAATACTTGTAAAATACAAGTGGTTCAGATGTAACTTATTTTAGTTTTATTGTATAGCTGACAACGGAACAGGTGGGTCTCCTTATGGTATGAGAACACCACCGCCCATGAACAACCACACCACAGTCTGCGTATTGATTGTATAGCAATACAACCAATACCAGCACAAAAAGTCAGCAGGCTTTTTACACCACTTCAGCGGCACTTTTTAAGGACGTCAGATACCTTTAATCACTCTGCAAAACACAGTACAAGTACTGCTTCACGCTGAGTATTCTGTAAGCCCGTGGTATCACTTCGGACAAGCCATATGGCTCTCATAATTGAGTTAGAATTGCAATGCATGTTTAAATATTTCTAGTGATGGTTCTTTTGTCTATAGATCTACTATAATTAATATATAGACCAAGAAAAAATATCTACATTTTTCGTTTTTCTTATTAATAATAGTTTAATATGATGAACATTGATAGTTAAGTTATATGTAATACTAAGGTATTCTAAGTACTATGGTACGTCCTCATACATCTTTCATATATGTTACAAAGAAAACCTCTTTGCTTTATCTGCATCAGCACAGCCTAATATTTGTCAAAACTGACAATTGTATTATTAGAGAATAGTTTTTTATTACTTATACAAGAATATATTGATAAGAAATGAAATACAATTGTTCTTTACTATTCCAAAATCATTCAGTGGTGGTATATATGATAAAACTATAAGAATTATAAAAATACAGAATCACAGAATACTCAGCGTGAAACGGTATTTGTACTGTGTTAAGCAGTGTGATATAGGTATATAGGAGACTCTTAAAAGTGCCGCTTAAGTGGCGTAAAAAGCCGGCAACACAACCAATGCGCGGACTGTGGCGCAGTTGTTCATGGGCGGCGCTGTTATCTTACCATATAGGAGATCCACATGCTCCATTCTCCGCTATAGCATAAAAAAAGGAATATTGTATAGTAAATTAGGATAAAATCAGTGGATGTACTTTAAAGACAGAAGATTTATAAAGATAATTCAACCATATAATTTATGAAAAAGGTAGATTTTGTGAATCTTGTAATATCTCCACTTAATACTGGGATTATGCGCGGGCGCAGACAAACTTGTGTTTACGACAGCTGTAAATATGTTTTTCTCAATGATCAACTCAAAATTATTTATGCTCATCGTAATTTTGTTTTTGGTACAACTATTTCCGTCCAAACTTATGCGGGTTTTATATACTTATACAGAAGATTTTGATTGATTTTCACAAATAAGTAGGTAGGTTTTATATGAGAAAGAAAAAAATCTTATAAGTATGACTTTTTTATTTTGTACAACTAAAATGTATCTCTCACCCGTGGGAGAGTCATGCTGAAGCATATGCTGACGCACTAGTTGGGCCGGCTCGTCGAGTGATACCACGAGCTCACAGAATACTCAGCTTGAAACTTCTTGTACTGTGTTTCGCATTGAGGATATCGGAGGCCCGTAAAAGCGCCTTAAGCGGCGTAAAAAGCTGGCAACACACTCAATGCGCGGACTGTGGCGCGGTTGTTCATGGGCGGCGGTGTGCTCTTACTACATAGGAGACCCACCTGCTCCGTTGTCTGCTATAAAATATTTTAAAAAACTTGTATCTAATTGACTTTAACAAATTTGCGTCATTTATTGTCTATTATCCTATTTTATGAACAAATAAAATAATTATACAATTTTATTACAGAATATATTTATACAAAAAATACTTATGGCGCCAGAAACTCATTATTTTAAAATACACATTAAAATAATTTTTAAATATAAGAAATAATTTAATAAGTTGAATTAAGGAGACAACTGATCTAGCTATATTTTTGTTTGTCTCTTCCAGTCAAAAAAAATTAATAAGTAACTACGATAACAATTGCCATCTAAATCTTGGTAGCAGCTGCATAAATTTTATCTGTTTTATTTCTGATCTTCTTACATTTTATCTGATAGGGCTGTAGCTCTTTTTACTTAAGACAATTTTCTTTAGAAGCTCTCCTACCATGCTATTAAATCTTTATTTGATACGCCAGAACTCAAACCCGGCACACATTTAGCACTAAGTCACAGAGACGGTTAGTGTTACAATAGTAGATTGTACTGATAACGGGCGATGGCAATCACACCGTATATAGGGTTTAGGCAAAGCTTCGTGTCAATATAGTGATTGCATTTCTATTGTATTTTAGGTGAACGAAGGTCGTGTGCATTTACTGAATCTTAAAATATTATCTTTTTAGTGCGAATTCTCGTATTAGGAACAAAATATGTTAAGTTGTTACTTGAATTCATTATAAAATAAATACTCTTTTAGTACTAAAACATACAAATATAAATGTTATAGTGATTTTGGAAGTTTACTTAGACGCTTCTTACCAGAAATAGATCCCGAACCGCCAGTGATAATGTTTTGATAATTGATTTCAGTTAGTTACAGTGATGAACTATCTTTATGTGAAGTATATATTTTTCTATTTAACAATTAAAATTGGTTTTTAAGAACGATATTTAGAAATGTAGTCTAATAATTTAATATTAATTTTTGTTATATTTTCATATATTCTTCAACAATATGATTATTTAAAAAACTTATTTTAAAAAGTCTTATTTTTTAATCCACATATGTTGAATTAATGTCACTAAGAACACAAAAATGATATACGTACAATATCTATCATATACGAATATATATAGTATGAATAATTATCAACGCGACATATATGAATTGTTTTTTAAATGGTTTATTTGGATTGGTAATAATAAAACATTGATATTAATTATCAATCATAATGATAATTAAATTATAATTTGGAAAAACCGACAAAATAGAAATTGCACCTTATTAAAATATAAAGATTTAAAAGTTGGCAATTTATACGTGTAGGAAATTATTATGAATAATATTGCAATTGTTGTTGTATTTACTATTTTTTAACACATATATTTTAGCCATTACACGTAGGGATATGTAGTTTATGTCAGACATTTTTTAATATGGATTAGTGGTCAACGGAGCAGTTTGGTGAAACACAGTAAAAACACCGTTTCAGGTACAACTAACATTTCACGCCGAGTATTCTGTGATACCGTGGTATCACTTCGGATGAGCCTGCCCAATTAGTGCGTCCGCATATGCTTCAGCTTGGCTCTCCCACAGGTAATATAATCCAAATTATAAAAGAGATTGGATTTATTATAACTTCTATTTGATTTTCCACGGCTTTTCCTTAACTCATTCTCATAGTAAAATGAAATAATAGTTAATGGATAAATAAATCTACGTGATAATTCAGCATACCAAAAGAAAATACATATAAAAATAAGGATCTGGTTTATTTAGGTGTGGTGCACCCCTGGGATCTACAGCAGTTTAATAAACATTTTACATATTTATCATTTAATATTAAGGCCAAACGACAGCATATTTTCCAGTGATTTACTTTTGTTTTAATTAATTATTAGTGCTGAAATGTAAGTAAGTTACCATTAAAGAATTGTGAAACAATATTGACTTTGTAACAATTTTTTTTATAATTATTTTAAAGACTCCATTCGAAAAAGTTTTTTTATTCTGTTAGTGACCCATGACTGAAAATTTAAGAAACTCTGCTTTAAGATAGTGAAATGTTCAAGTTTTCCTTTTAGATTTCCATTCCACTTCAATAGTACTTCTTGAATTACGCTGACAATATGAAAATAATCAATCAAGGTTATGTACAAGTAGGATTAATATTTCAGGTTGGGCTGGGCTACCACAGCGATACTTCGATACCGATAGGACTGATAACGCTTATCACCCGCTTTGAGTCCTTGCCGACCCATCCATCATGCGGAACAACCTTTGCGTTCGGCCGACACGACACGAGCTAAGTAAATAGCAGTTAACATATGTTAGTATCGATATGTGCCACTTCAGAATGATAACTCCAATAGTTATGTAATGTGACTCTTTTGTTTTACAATATTAGATTGTCTGATTATGTTTTTTTTGCACACGTTGTTATTATTAAAAAGAATGTGAAAACAAGGTACTGTATGACAATTCTCTTTTATCTGCGTATGGTTATACCTCCCAACATTTTAAAATAAAAATCTAGAAGCTAACATGCAGGTGGCGAATTTAGGAGAAGTGAACTTTTATAAATCCAGCCGCGGCTGCAGGTGCGTTGCCAGAATTTGGAGTAGGTACGATCTTTTTTAAAGGTATCCATGTCGTATTACTTTGGGAATTTACTTTTAATATCTGTGCAGGCAGCTGAATCTACACAGTTGCAGTTGCGGCACACAACGCCTTACAAAACGCTCAGTTGTTGAACGACCAATATCGATGTGATACCGTTAAAACTGTCTTCTGTCTTGATGTTGGATGTTCGAATTTAACTGCGGGTTTTACAAACAACTCCTCATAACATTCCCCGTGATAAATGCGATAGAAGATGGTGCTACGTAGCATGATATCTTATAATATTATTTTGTATAATATTTGGACATACATTTTGTAGATTTATATAAAACGGAGCAATTTTAAATAATATAAATCATGTTATGTCTAAAGTGTAAAAGAAAGATTGAAATTCACTTTTGAGGAAGTTAAACCATAGTGCTATCTATGATCAATCGAATTTATTAAGCTGTCTTTGAATTTACTTTATCAAAGTCGACTTAACAACGTAGAATAATTTAGTAGTTTTCTATACTTTGACACTTAGAAATACAGAATTTAGGACTATAAATTTTAGCCTTAACGAGTAGATTTATTCCTCTGCCTTTATTTATGTAAATATTATACAGATACTGGCAATAGGAGACCTGCTCCGTTGTCCGCTATAATATAAAAAAAATTATTACCGTTATTCGTAAAAGCCAAAAAATAGGAAGAAGATAAACGAGTAGACTTATATGCTGAACGGTACGGGCGGTTCATTGAATTTAGTTTTTAGTGGTTGATTTTTCTAGTGTTAAAAATTTATTAGGTATCGTCATATATTCGTAACCTTATTTATGAATTTCAAGATTTAATATTCACTAACATACATAGTAAAGTTTTATATTAAATTAATGCAATATTTAAATCATGTACCTATTTAGTTACATTAAATCAACTTTTATAATATCTACCATTTAGAAATTAAACTGTGTTAAATGAAGCGAAAGCTTCGTGCGTTATTTTATGAGAATTATTCAAGATTATTATAAGGATAAAACTTTATAAAATAAAAATACATTTATTTAATTAAAACAAGGAATACACACACACATACACCTGCTCGTAATTAAATGAGGTGTTCGAATTTCAAATAATGGAATATCTTGTTGTTATAATTCTAAATTTAAATTTCGACTTGTACTTACTGTCGTCCGTAAGTTTCCTATCTCTTCTTGGTCGTGGATGAGCATATAAATTCTGGTCCACACCAGAACCTCCCGAGTTCAGGGACGAGTGACCACTGTCACGAAACTCTCCTGTTTCAGCCCATACTGAAACAAAACACTATTATATTATATTATATTCAGTAAGTATAACACCGAAGAATAATACGAAAATAAAACAGAAGAAATAAAATGACTATTAAAGCCGTCGGTAAATTTACCTTACGTAGATTAGTAATATAAGTTCTATTTTCTATTTGCTTTTTTCGGGTCTAAGCACTTATATGTCCATAATTCAATTTAATATGAGAGTAAATATAGACAAATATATACTTAATTTCAAATAATTAAAATAAAACATTTATTTATAACCATATTTATAGAATATTAAAAATTTTGTTTAAAAGAATATTATGTACTTAAAGTACTGGGTATTCAAAAGTTGAATAACTTTTCTTCCAACAAATTAAATTGATGTTTTAAATATATTGAATTAGAATTCTGTTAAGACCACATACTCGTATAGAGAGACGCCCCGTGGTTCATGAGTTAATTACGATACCGAAGCGAAGCTCTTAAATTAGCTGGAAACAATAGCTAACCCTTTTTTTAGCTATATTTATATTCACTTTATAAATTTAAAACTGAAGATAAATTTATACGTTCAATATTTATATTATATAGTGAATTGATGGTAAAGTAGATCGTCGCTGCTCATGGACAAACGCGCTGCAGTGTTCACTTTTGTTGTGCTGCCGGACTTTAACTTTGCGTCTCCGTTGTAACCGGACACACTCAGTAAACGAAACACAATACAATAATGTCACGATTTTATTCTTTCAGCTAGTGGTATCACCACGGATGAGCCGGCCAAATTACTGAGACAGCATTTGACTTCCGCATGACTCTCCCACGAGAGAAAATTTAGGTTCAAATAAGTATAGGAATATTTGTAGGTATTTTAGGAGTCGGTACGATAATTATTTAAACCAAATGGAATAGCTAAAATAATTCTAAAGTTAAAAATAAAATCGCTACTGAAATTGTACAAAAAACAAAAGAAAACTTAAGTTAAACTATAGAGCCTTTTTCCTCGTGCTAAAAAGGTAACTAACCTCTTAGTTCTAGTGAGTCTATGAAGAACATTTCTTACGATAATACGTGTACTTCCACAGCATTATATAATAAAATCCATTGATCTTAAACATTGTTGGAAAAAAGTTTCAAACGTTCCGTCTTCAACCGCATTTTAATTAAATTACATCTCTGTAACTGCGAATTATGTCAACACCGCTTGCGACATTTTTTATTGGAATTTATTGTTTTCAACATTGTCATTGTGATCCTATTGTTTTGACAGAAGTCACGAACTGACAACTGACGCTAAATTTAAATGTTGGTATTGCATTTAAAAGAAAACAAATAGCTTCTTTTTACTCCAATATGTATGATTTTTCTAACCGTAAATAAAATATGTAAGTTTTATTTGTTTTTAACATAAGTTAAATCTCCTTACTTGTAAATTTACCTAAATTTACCTACTGCGTTTATCCGAGTGAGTGAGGATATCAGAAGCCCTTCATATTATACCGTTCAAGCGGTGAGAAAAGCCGGCAACACAAGCAAAGGACGGTTATTCATGTACGGCGGTGATCTCTTACAATAGAGAAGGCCTGTTTGACCCGCTATACTATAAAAAAACTACTTAAATCAGATCTTTGAAGTGATAACTTGAAATAACAATGTCTTTAATATTATCTCGCTAAATATTAAAAAAATCCTCAAAATATTTTAAAATCTAATTGACATATATTTATTACAAGTAAGGAAAGAAATGTTAATATTTTAGATCCCATCTACTATTTTGCACGTTCCAATGAAGTATCATCACTATTTGAAATAAATTACGAATATTAATTCTATATAAACTATTTATAGTATCATAATATGCACATATTATTTGTGTATCTATATCTGGAGATATATAATACGTCAACAGTTTTTTGCCGCTGTAAATGTAATCTTATTATTTTATTACTTTATGAATGTTGTTTGATTAGCTAGATATAAAATTGTGAATTATTAAATCATGTGTAGTTCTAATAAAACAATTTTCTTGTCACCAAGATTATTATGCCACAAGACGGAAATTGGTATTATATAGATTTTGATATTGAAATTATCGGTACAAATTATAAAGCCAGAGCACATTTTTATATGAATACATTTTTCAGTGTTATCAGCTCAATCAAATTTGTATTGCTTTTACTTTAAAATATATAAGCTATAAATACATATATTTTTTATAATATAGCTTGCAATGGAGCAGGTGGGTCTCCTACATGGTAAGATAACAACGCCGCTCATGGACAACTGCGCCAGAGTCTGCGCATTGGTTATATTGCCGGCTTTTTACATCATTTAAGCAGCATTTTAAGGGCTTTCGAAATACAATACAAGAACCGATTCACCTTGAGTATTCTGTGAAATATATTAAAACAGTAATATTTAATCTAATCTAATTTAAGTAAATTTCAACATGATTCAGTTTCAATAGTAACCAAAAAACTCTAAAGAATTGTCTGTTCGAAAACAACAACGTTTAGTATGATCTATCTAAAACGTGACTAATATAGAAACACGTACCTAATGGAAAATTTTCCATACGGCACTATAACTGGACTTCTTTGACAGGTAACGTACGTAGGTACATGTCGTGTCGATACAAGAAGCAGATATTAATTGGAAACGAATTTAAATTTGTTGTCGTTGGATTAAGTAGTATAGATTTAAAGAAAAACTTTTCTTTCATTTGAATTGTCCCGTGCATCAATATATGATCAAACGCGTGACTTTTTTGACTGTGTTATCCAGAATACAAACATATTATAAAGTCGACTTATTGGTTTCCATTTCATATAAAATAACCATTTGAAGAGATATAGTATTAGATGTATGATACTACTTTTAACAGAGGGAAAACAAACGTCGGTCGCTACAAAAGTACGGTACAAACGACACGTTCAAATAAATTTAATGTTTGCTGCTTTGATAAGGTATGATAAGCTTATTGTTTTATTGGGGCTGTAAAGTCTATATGGAGTGGGACAGTCATAGAAAAAGTGTTATATTGCATTGACTATCGAACAATTATTGTTTAATAAGGTAGACGGCAAAGAAAACACAGATAATTGTTTGACTAGAATTGAAAGTATGGTAAAAACATTTTCGCCTATTTAAACTTTGGGTGAATGCAACAGTTTTGAGCTAAGCAATGTTTATAGATTTTAAGTCATTTCAGTAATAAGAAATGATTAACACACTCGTAAAAAACTAAAAACAATAATCTAATTAAATATCGAATGCCCTTAAAAGTATCGCTTAAGCGGCGTAAAAAGTCAGCAACACAACCAACGCGCTTACTATGGCTTAGTTGTTCATGGGCGGCGGTTTTCTCTTACCATACAGGAGACCTACCTGCTCCATTATCCGCTGAGACATAAAAAATAATGGTTACGCTGTTACTACGCTACATTTATCTTAAAACCGAAAATCCAAAGTAATGCAACATAATCTTCATTAATACGATAAAGACAATTTCGAGTTTAGATTAAAATCCACAGTAGCGAATTGATCTTAATGATATAAATACCTGTCGTTGGGTTGCCGAAAGATAAAGTCGTGTTTTTGTTTATATCCTAAGCACATATTTTTAATATGTGCTTAGGATATAAACAGAACTAATGTGATATAGAACTAATGTGTGGGATTACAAGGATTTATCCCACTTAAATAACTTGGCTAATATTTTACACGTAATTTACGTGGTAATTCGCCACAAGTAGTTTCTATATTTTTGTATTAGTTCTATTTTTAAATCTTTACTCTGCCTCAATGTTTTTGTAAATGGAATATGAATCAGTGCTACGAGCGTGAGTCTTATCAAAGATTTTGGACAACGTCTGGGTAATATTTACATGACAGACAGACGTCTAACGGCGTTAATGCGCAATCATACGTGTATTCTTAGTTATAAATACGTAAAAAACTTTGAAAATGTTGTTAAAAGAAACTCCTTGTAATCATTATATTCATATTGTAACGTAACGTGTAAATTTACTCGAAATCTTTGGCAATCTTTACAAATCTATAGCTGCAATTTCTCCCATATAAATTTTTCATGCAAACATTGTAGGTTACATTGGTCGTTTGATTCTATTGAGTTAGCCGAAGATAAAATGTCTAAAACAATAATTAAAAACGGCCAGTTACCTTTATTAAAAATATTATCTGAATAATGTATTATTAACATAATTCAATGTGTGTATACGTACAATAATATATAAAGCTTTCCTATCATACTAAATCGTTTGAAATTTAAATTAAATAATTCTTTAGTTATCTTAAATTCCCTAACAATTGTCATTGGATTGTATTATGTCCGCGATTGTACTTAATCATCGTACGATTGCTATCGCCGCAATCCGTCGTATGTTTTATAACTTTTATGGCTCTGTTAACGTGTTTTATTTCGAAAATAATTGTTCCATAAATGTCATTGCTTATATCTGACTACCTTCTATTAGCCTACTATAACTCTTTCATTATCTTTAAATATATTACGTAACATTAATCATATGAATATAATAAATGGAAAAGTTTGTTTGTTACTCCTGCAAGCGAAAATTACTGATTAGATTTTAATGAGACTGCAGTATTTTGTAAATTGGCTAAAATAAGTAAGTGTGACACTAATACGATGCAAATGACAGATTTAAAAAAATCCGTGAAATAATATTACAATACAATAATATTTTGATGATTTATTTTGGAAAAACGCAATTAATTTTCTGGGTTATTCTAAGCTACTAAGAAATTGATGGTAATTTTTTAATTTTTATTGAATTGGTTTTTAAGGTTTTTCGAGGTTGTAAAAATGTAGATGTTTATACAATTCTACCAACTAAATAAAACTAAAACCGATAGAGAAAAAGTATAATACAAGAAGAAACCACATTTTAAAGAACACACACAGTTTAAAGAATTCTAAGAGGATTTACATTTGTCTTTTTGTAGCACAATTGGAATTGACATTTTAATCTCCGACTTGTTTATAGAAAAATTAAATATATGAGAATTAAACTATAGCATTTTGATTTTTTATTTTCACGCGCAACAGGCTATGAGATCAGCTCCGCCGTTGGACAAATTCGCGACGATTGGCGCTTTTGTGTTGCCGGCTTTTTACACCGCTTGAATTATACCATTAATTTTGTGAAAATTTTTGGTATAAATGTGAAAAGCCTTCGATATCCTCTATCACTACGCGAAACAGAACAAGTACTATTCCACCCTGGCCTTCTGTGATATCACCATGATGACCCAGCTCAATTAATGCGTCAGCTTATGCTTCAGCATGACGCACTTACAGGTAAGACAATATTATGACACTTACCCTGCCAATTTGCACAAAAAATTCTCTCTCTAACAAAAATCGCATTATTACTATATTCAACATTAGTGTTTTTAAATTACCTTTGTTAATAATAATTCTTCATTTCTTATTAGGCCATGTTAACACCTCAATTTAAGTTTTTAACGGTATTCGGTTATCAATTCGACGCCTGGGTTAGTCAATCTGCTCATTCCTTTGTTTTGTAAATGTATATATAAGTTTACAATTATGATAAATTTTAATTTAATAATTAATAATTCTCTAACTATTTTTACAAATATATGGTGGTTGTACTATTAATATTATAATAGGAAGATGCTAGATGCAAGTCGCCTCCGACGGGTATGCATGGAGGTCCAAGGGGAAGCCTATGTCCAGCAGTGGACATATTAAAAATGATGATGATGATGTACTAATAAATAAAGATAAAATTGTATGTGTGTCTAAATGTGTCTAAATTTTAAAAATGAAATATAATTTTAAATTACCGTTTCTGTTGTATATTATTATTCCATACCTTAGCCTCCCGACTCATTATAGTAGCCAGCCAAAGAAAAATTGTGACTTAAAAGTTATAACGACCGGTCTCTTTGCGGTGGTTTGAAAACACCTAATCTTGTTTCGTTTTAAATGTGTAAAAGTTTGTTGTATTTGCTCCAAGCAGACGCCTGCAGACAAATAGAGTTATCTTAATAATTTACGACCCGACCCTGACACCTAATGTGGCTAAGCTGCCTTTTTACTATAATTTTATGTGTCTTGTTCTTAAAATTAATATTAACGCTACTGTTTTTATAAAATTCGACATATTTCACCAAATACTATTAAATAAATGGAAATCTTGAAAATTGAGATGCAACATTGATTAAATTTACTTGATAAAAGATTTTCCTACTCAAAAATTATTTCTTCTTAAGACTATCACTCTTACATAATATAAAATGGCGGAAATGGAACATTTCACTGAATTATTTAATTTTCCGTTTATTGTATACGTTACGAATAACTTGTGCTTAAAAAACCACCAATATTTAACCTTTAAACCTCGAATATACACAACTTTTAGAAAATAAAATAAAACATGACGTGCTTGTTGCGACGGTGCCAAAAACTCTCGTAAGTGTCACAGAGTGAAACTTAAAGTTATACATTGTTGTCAACTGCGAGTCAATAATATTTCTATAATAAGATGGCGCCTGTTGAATTATAGAACCAAGTTTACCATAGCTAATAAAATAATATAGATAACCAAAGTAATAAACAATTGATTAAAAATACTTCAAACTGTTTATCATACAACAGTGAAAATATCAACCATGAAACAAAG
>DWCF01005667.1:0-13754 GCA_018230265.1 Delias oraia
TACGCGTACTGCCTTCAGCCTCTTTAGTCGCTTTGCTACGCGTACTGCCTTCAGCCTCTTTAGTCGCTTTGCTACGCGTACTGCCTTCAGCCTCTTTAGTCGCTTTGCTACGCTTACTGCCTTCAGCCTCTTTTGTCACTTTGCTACGCGTACTGCTTTCAGCATTTTTCGTCGCTTTGCTACGCGTACTTTTCTTTTGGTTCTTCGAATCCAGATTATTTTTAGCTTCAGATACATCTCTACTTTTGTCTCCTGGCTTCGTATCAATGGCTTTTACGTTTGCTTTACGCGACACTGTCTGTTCATCAGTTATAGTATCGTGGATTAACGTTGTAACATTACTTCGTAAATTGCGCGTTGGTCTCGAACGGCATACGAAACTGTTAGAGGCACTGCTGTTAGTTCGTTCTTGTAATTGTGATGCACTGTAAACGACATGAAGAGATTGAATATATATTCAACAAAATAATAGATTACCAGAATTTTTATCGGGATCTCAATTTCTTAATAGTCGTGGCCTTCATTATATGGTTTCTCACTATTAGAGAGAATGTTACATTTTATCGAGCGTAGGGGACTCACCGAGTAGTTAGTGTTTTAGTGTCTTCCACAACTCGCACAAGGGCGCCTATTGCGAAAAACACCGAAGTGAGAATAGAGATTTAAATTTGTCATCGCCGAAAGCGACGGTGGTTTTTAGTACGAATCCTACACAGAACCCTACTTTCTATAGCTTTTACTTGAGGGAGGCTAAGTGCTTTGTGTTGGTACTGTACATATTACTTTTTTTAATGGAAACCGTGGCAAACGAGCAGGAGGTTCACTTAGTACACCCCAAGCCTTTGCATAGTCTTTGCATCGGGTGCATTGCCCGCCTTTAAGAGATAGGTACGATCTTTTTTTAAAGATCCCAAGTCTAATTATTAATAATATTATATTAATTAATAATAATATATAATTATTAATAATAATATAATATTAATTATTAATTAATATTAAAGTATTGTTTGTAATATTACATTTAATACTAGAATTTAGGCCGGTATTAGTGGAGACATTTTATGCCATTTAATACTTGATAATGTACCTGACAGTAGCAACAGAGAGCGTGGCAGCGATCGGAGAGATTTGCCCCAATTCCGTCGAGTTGAGCGTCACGTTGTGTTTCATGGGGGTCGATTTTATGGCCTTTACTGATCGTTTCTTTAGCGGCAAACTCTTCTCGCTGTACACTTGAACAGTTTTCTTGGGCCACTGATCGATTTGCATTTTTGTGTAATCATACAGAGATTTAGCTTTACGAGTATTCGATTTTCTTTTCACTTTCTGCACGCTCGCCGACTTGTACGTGCGTAATGGCGGCTTACCCATCAGAAAATCAAACGACGTCTCCAAATCTGAGTTTTCCTTTGACATTTCCGTCACACCGCTAACGTTACTGCTGAAACGATCCTTCGTAAGTCTAAACAGAGTTCTAACATCTTCTACATTTGTTAAATCGTTTTTGGGAGATTTAATTTGTAGTGCATTTTTCACCCCAGACACTCTCAAATCATTGCGAGGGCTTCTTCTGAATAAGCATCGGATGCTAGTAAACTCCTCTAAGTTGGTGATGTGTGACTTTTGGTTATCGCTGAATAAACTTTTAACACCTCTGACATCTGTTAGTCTATTTATAGGCGTCCTATCATTTCTTCTAAATAAATTTCTAACTCCTCTTACATCTTCTAGACTGTTTTTGGGAGTTCTACGCTTCTTCGCCGAATTAAATAGCGCTTTTACACCCGATACGTCGGTAAGATCATTTTTGGGCGATTTGTTAAATAAATCTTTTTTTCTAACATCACGCAAACTTTTCTTGGGCACTTTGGCGGAGATATACTCAGTTTCTACATTTAGGTCATCCTGTTGTGATCCTTCGTCGGAATCGGTCAAGCTTTGGGATAACTGTCTCTTCACGTGAGAAACGTCCAACGAAACATTGGCAGGTTTATCTGGTCTCTTCGATGTTCTTGGTGAGTCTTCGTCTTCTAACAAGGTAAGATCACTATCATTTATTCTCGATTTGCTGCGGGATCTCTTTGAAACGTGACTACTCGGCACGGGTCTGTTATTTTCATTGTTTTCAGGTGTGATGGCTTCCGGTGATTCGCCGGATGCTTCCCTTTTAGTTTCTGTTCTTTCATTTCTAGGTAATTTATATGGAGTGCTAGATAGTAGTGACGGATCGAAACGCTTGATTTTTCTATAACTCTGTGGTGTTTCAAAAGGTGTTGACTCTATTGAATTATATTGTGTAACATTTGAATCACTGGACACCAAATCTACAATAGAGTATAATTCAACTCGTGGGTTTAAAGATTTTGGATGATTATTTATTCCAGTTTGTGAATTCAAAGTTTCGTCAAGAGCTTTCTGAACAATCATAGATCCACGCGAAGACCTGGATGATCTCGGAGAGGTTTTAATGGATGTATCTGTATTCTCTATATATGTCATGGGACTTCCCAAGGTCTTTTCTATGATGCGGCTACTTCTGGAATTTATAGGCCTTCTTGGAGACGGCGTACCATTATGAACAGTAGAGAAACTTTCAAAAGATCGATTTGTCGTATCCCCTGTGACCACTGACGACCTCATTCGATCCGATCTTGTATAGTTTTCGAGATTGCTGAGATCAAATTTGATAGATTCAGATTTTCGCGCACCCTTTGAGCCTTTGAGAGTCGATTTCATCGCACTTTTTCGTACTGACGGACATGACGAATTGGTACTTTTCTGGCTTATATTAAACACCGGTGTCTGCAAAGTATAAATATGAACAGTAATTACCTACGCTTAGAAATAAATCTGTTTAACAAATAAATAGTATCCTCATTTTGTTAGCATACTTATAAAAATCATAGAAATACTCAATTTTATACTTACATTAATTTTCTAGGAAATATTACAAAATACTAAACTTATTTATTTTTTTGCCTATAACTTTATTTATTAGATAACTCACCTGTGGTTTGGGGCTGCGTTGAATTGATTTTCTTATTGGCGACGAATTTACTACGGACATCGAACTCGGTGATCTCGACTTCGTATGACGCGTCATGAGCATGATTGCCGCTTGCTTTGTGTGATCTAAGGAAATGGATAAATAATCGCGTATTGAGCGTAATACTTCAAGAAACATGTTTATTATAAAAATACACTATTGCGGGCTTTTGCTTCAGCTGTATATATTTCACAAATCAAAACACTTGAAAACCAAATATTTACAGTTTAAAATAAAATAATGCACAACCACTGAACATGTTAAAGAATGTTCGTATTTTTGTTTAAGCACCAGTTCAAATGCAATATTTATTAATTTTTATCACATTTTAGATAAAGTAACGTGGTTTTATTTACAGCGATTTTGTTAAAGAATTTCACGAAAGATGAGTATTCAAACCGTGAAATGTAATGGAATAATGACGCTCGGGCGCAGACTTAGTCACCATTTTCAACTTGTTTCGTAAACATCGAGTATCGCAAACATTATGTTCGCTTCTAAGGCTCTATACAAGAAACGACGGTTTATTACCTACTCTGAGTGCATCAAAATGCTTTATAACAAAAGCCTTCTGATTACGTGCGATACTACATTTAGATAAGTTTTTTATAAAAATCGGAAGCCAATCGAGCAGAAGGCTTAATTATGTACTCCGGCCATGGACATCCCTAGTTCCAGTAGGATAACGGATGCCGGCCTTTCAGGGATAAGTACGCTCTTATTTTAAAGGATCCCTAGTCGTATTGCTTTGGAAACATAGCTGCAGTCAGATCTCTGTAGGCCTATATTATTTTATTATATTTTTTCAAAAATGCCTTTTGGTTGTTAACTTACTAACTTAGCTCATTCTGTTTTTGCTCGTAATTTGTGTAAATGAGGCCTGTGTACTTATGGTGGCAGTAACAAATATTAAATAATTAAAAGTTTTGTTAGGTACCTAAGCCTCACCCACTTGACACTAGAATTTTTTTAATTGGTTATATTTTGTTAACCTATAATATTAATGCAAATAAAATAAATTCAACAAAGGTTAATAAAAATAATAATATTCGTACTCGCTAATTATTCCCCGATAACGCCATCGTCATTAAGTTTCCGATTTTTTTTTTTGCTGTCTGTGCTCTGACAAAAAACATCACGAAGCAATTTAACGAGGTCACTTTTAGCTAACGTTATTTCGCTAGACGTTTTATTGCAATCTACGAGGCTCCGTAATATAGATATTTTTGAGTCTGTTACGCTGATTTTTACTCGTGCGAGCCATCCTGACGTACAAAATGAATTGACTCGCTCGGAGGTTCACAGAAGACCAGCGTTCGACGCTTCAGGGTATTTGTACCTAGTCATACATACGTTACGGAAGTGTCTGCCATTGATATGGATACCCCATTACACCACCAAACCGGAGTTGTCCATGTGCAACGTTCTTCTTTTACAACAGGGAAAACAGCATGCTCCCTTGCACATCTTAATATATATAAATCTCCTGTCACGACGTTTGTCCGCAATGGACTCCTAGACCACTTAACATATTTCGTTCAAATTTGCACGCAATATGCAGTTTGGTCCAATTTGAGGATAGCTTAGATCAGTAATTATATTTTATTGCTAATTATTTTTCTATAATTAATAGACAGTCACAATTATCTGTTAACTCCAAAAGATTCTAACAGATGTCGATACTTTTCGACTGGATTAACTAATCAATAGATGGCACTGCCATGGTAAACCGACAACCATGTCATGTAAGTTATAATTCAATAGCATGATTACGTGTTATGGAGGCTAAAGTAAAAATTAGATTTATTTTGTAGTAAACGAAATAGCGTTAAATTCAATTATTTCTACCTTTTTAATTTTTGGTGTTAGCATATCCAACCACGTGTTACGTAGACCGAAGTGTAAATCAAATTCAAATTATAGTGACGATAATACAGTGAAATTATTCCTGCTTTTTACTTATTTGTGCTTAATAAACACGAAAATTTGTTGCGATTGATGTTTTTTATTCCTTCACGCAAAAATACAGGACGTATTTTAGTCAAACTTAAACACATAGATTACAGTTTATAATTGTATTGTGCGAACATGACAATATTTTATAGAAACACGTAAGTCAGACTCGGTGGGTAGTGCCGCGGGCAGAACGACGTTTGCCGAGTCTACTAGTTATATAATAAAATATAAATGGCCCCTCGACCCGAGGCATTTTATATAACTCCAAACGTTGTTTTGTATAACGAAAATGGTATAACGGAGCAGTGGGTCTTCTATATTGTAAAGGAACACTGCCGCCCATGGACAATCGCGCCAGTCTGAGCTTTGGTTGTGTTGCCCGCTTTTTACGCCGCATATTTTAAATAGCTTCGATATCGTCACTAACTCAGCGAAACACAGTACAAGTACTGTATCATAATGAGTATTATGTGATCTCGTCGCATCACTTCGATTTAATCGCAGGATAATAACGGATACAGTTTATTGGCCTCTATCAAACTGTTACTATTAAAAAAGCACTCGAATGAAACTTGTAAAAAACTTTGAAAAAAGTTAGCACTGAAACTGTTCAGCTGGACTATGATTCATCTCAGGTCACTACACTTATAATTATAATCAATGCAACTTAATTAGCGAAGGCTCCAAATTGGAAATATTTACTTACACGTCTTATTTATCTATAATAGAAAAATTAATCGCTGAAAATGTTGCCATGCATACGTATGCCAGAACAGCTGAACTGATTTAGCTTATTCTTTCCTTTTTATTTGTTTTAGAGCAAGGTTAAGTGTGTTGGAATAGACTATGTGTACTATCAAATTGGACAGATGTGCCGTACGTATCTTTTTTGATGACCAGGTATATTTTTATCATTATACCAGGTATATTTTTATTATTATAAGTGACGCCCGTCACCAGTACTCGTTGAGCCCTGGGATTCTTTCTTTTAGAATACTCTTCAAAATCCACCCCGAACGCAAAATAAAACCTCAGATATCAAGTGGCAGGGGATAGTCCGTTACACCAACAGACCTCAAAGTGCGAGGATGCTTGTAATTTGTAATGCAGAAAATTTTTAAAAATACCGGAAAGATGTAGAAGCACTACTGTATTCCCATACACGATTTACAATAACACTTATTCGATTCGACTGATTAAAAACGCTGTGTGCACAATGTCTGTCTGTGTGTCGACTATGTTATTCCAACCTACAGTTGTTGATTCTCAAAGTCTCAAAGCTACGTGGTTTAATAAGTCTACCATGAAGCGAGAGGTATCGGTTTCAAATGCCGTTCCAAACAAAAACAATTTAATATATTCAATCCTTGGAAATGTTTAACACTGTCGCACCAGTGGGAGAGCCAAGCTGATACATATGCGGACGCACTAATTGGACCCAGCTGCTTGTCCGGCATACAACAAAAAAAAACTTTAATAACTCACCAATCGCTGATGGCGCTTGTATCTTCACGGGCATATAATGCGTCTTCCTCAACACATTCGAACAATTCGACGTCGGACTTACAGAGAGCGGTGTAAAAGCCGACTTGCTGGTCGCGAACGCCTCACCGCGCGGCGTCATTGTCCTAGTGCGCGACGGCAGAACACGCCGCTCCAACGATGTGAGCTGCGGCGTAACATACTTCAGCACAACCCTCGTGACCGACGAACGATGCCTGACCGGTATGCGAGTCCTCTCCAAGCGCACCGTCGACGCTGAATTGGAGCGTAATGGTTTAAACGAGTCTAGCGGTGTGAAATAAGCGGTTACATAACTGGTTTCCTTTTCTGCGTTAGGCGTTGATGCCTCAGCTGTAGTATTCAGCGAACTAGATGTACGCGTCTGTCGTGATACATTAGTTGGTGTACTAGATACGTCTTTCACACCGCTCGCTATAGATCTCGAACAAGTTGGACGTGATTGTATCGGCGTAGTTGTCGTTGAAACTGTTGCATCTCCTGACGTCGCGGCTGAAACACGATCACAGAATATTCAGCGTGAAATGATACTTGTAGTTGAAACGCTACTTGTATTGTGGGTCGCAGAGTGAGTGGGGATATCGGAGGCCCTAACAAGTACCACTAAAGAAAGCCGGAAATACAACCAAAGCACGGTTTGTGACACGGTTGTACATCGGCGGCGGTACTCTCTTACCATATAGGAGACCCACCTCTCCGTTGTCCGCTATACAATGAAAAATACCTGTTTTCTGTTGCGTTACATCCCTCTGCATAGATTTCATCTCCGCTTCGGCACTCAACGGTGTGAGTGTTTTTGATCTAGACTGACGCGTTTGCTTCGGTATAGTTTTTGTCCGCGATTCTAAATTCGTTTCCGTGTCTAGCAGCGCTGGTGATACCGTCTCGCGGGCTGCCTTTTTCTCTGTCACCGGTTGTGTTGCAGGCCTTTTCCCCAGCGGCGTGTTCACTAACGATCTTGAACGTAATAGAGTCTCTCGCAACGTTTGTCTCGATCTTGCGACTGATTGCGCACGCGACATTGCCGGCGTCAGCGAACGCGCACGCGTCTGTGTAACATGCGGCCGAGCATTGCTTCGGCGCGACTCAATCCATTCTAAGGCTTTGGTATTTATTTGGGGATTCTTTTGGTTCGGACGCGTCGATTTCCTAAAATTAATTGAAAATTTAAAACTTTACTGTTCTATTGTTTTGAAAAGTAAAATATCAGTAATTGGTTAAATTGCGACGTTATTGTTGCAATTTGACACTACAATTTAAATATATGTCTGTATAGTTTGGTATTCAACACTAATTATGAAAACAAACTTGAATTTGTTTCTCTGAAGATAAGGAAACAATATCAAATCCAAAAGTTGAGCCAATCCAAATATACAGTAACATTACCTTGATGCTGGGGTGTTTGCACCTTTATGTTGTTCTTCCGACATCATCGAGATACAATGCAATTCACCTAAAATAATAGATATTATTTCTTATTAAATATAAAGTAATAATATATATTTATATATTTTAAAGTTCTGCTTAAATTAGTAATTGTAAGCTTCACTATACTCATAATTCAAAATTGTTTTTTATAAGAAATTTAAATGACTTTTTCATAAGCTTAATATACATTCGGCAAGGTGAAATCATCTTTATCAGTGGTGAGTAGATGCACCACAGCAAATTATCAAAAAACAAACCTTTTAAAAATATTTTATTATTAACTAGTGTTTATCCAGAGAGTTATTATCAGTGAAGGCATCTAAAGACAACATTATTACTCACTTTGAATAACACCTCTCCTTAATGGTTGTACTATCGCCACTTGTTTCAGAATAGATACTGAAAAGGTAAAATTGGTTTCGGTTTGCTATATTTCACATGTAACTTAAGGCCATATACATATTTACGACATAGATCTATAGACTCACTTAAACAACAGTCTTAACAACTTTACAAACACAACTACTTATTTCTAGTCATTTGGCTTAAATTTACATTGACATACTATACTACTACTCTTATCCTAGGTGAGTATCCTGCTTGTTTGCTACCATCTCCATAAAAAAGTCTACACAATGCTTTTCCTATATTAAGACATATATAAAAGCCATTACCAATCTGTAAAATATCACTTAAAGCTTCCAAGTACATACTTATAGAATTCAATTGTGAGTATAGTTCTATTGCTCATTTTGAAGATCATACTGTTGATAAATTATTTAAGAAAAGCAAAATTGTATGCTGGTTGCCCCCATGACCCAAAACTGTTGACTAAATACTAGAACTAGGTATCAATATTGTGCTGACGTACAATGCCAACCAAATGTATAAAGATTTAACACTCACGTGGTAGTGACATCCGTGGTGGAGTGGCTAGAGATGTCTTTTGAATTGGATCACTTGTACGGCTTTGTTGAGGTTTTCCTCTGCGAGATTTGTTAACGGCCACTAGTGCTGCATAAACACATTAAATTTTTATATACAGTGTAAACTCCATGTAACGTCCCTCGATTTAACGACAAACTCCCTAAAGCATCGAAATCAATTGGCTTTAGTTGGTTTCGCTTGTCTTCCATCCACCTTTTCTTCTCTCCATTTAATGACAACCCTTTATAATGCTATAAAATGCACAGTCCCTTCAGTGTCATTATATAGTTTACACTGTATTTATCATAGTGTAGGAATTTGTATAAATTATAAATACATTTTAATTTTTTTATAAAATTTGCTGTAAATTCTTTATAAAAATATTAATCAGTGAATACCTGCTTGTGGTTTAGGGAGTGGTCTATTTTGTGGACAAGAATACTCCCAACGTAGAGCCCTTCCACCCAATGATAAAATATCACCATGCCTCAAAACAGCAGCACTCACTGCCACATCATTTAAAAGTGTCACACCTTCAGACACACTTTTTACAACTGTCTGCAAATACAATTAAAAGGTGTTTTTAACGTTTGTTAAGATATTTTATGAATATTGGTTATTAATAGCAATGGGCTAAAGCATCGTATAAGCTTTATGATTCATCACTTTAAGAAAAAATTTATTTATGATACCCACTTTGTTTTCAAAATTGTGAGAAATAGTAATTAAACAAGTAAATAAGTAATTTTATAAAAAAAATCATCTACCCGTTTCAAACGAAAAAACAATATTTTCATAATAACTACCTCATTTGCCCGGACCATAACAGTGGCATGGTGTGGACTGACACCTGGTAAAAGTAATCGGATATCACAAGCAAGATCAGATCCAATAGTAGCCAGACCTTCTGCAAGGCCATATTGCTTGACATCGCGACCAGCGCGGTCAAGCACTATAAGTCTACCACCTGCCATCTGTAAAAAAATTATATGTAGGTATAATAACTTAATATCAATACAAAATCTTGCTCTATTATACTTTTTCTGAATAAAACAATCATACATGTACATAGAATTTAAAACTTTCCTTTGAAACTGTGTGTATATTAGTATGTCAGCAATCCTATTTTTATAATAATTAGGTAAAGCGCTAGAAGGATAAGAAAATATTTAGATAACAATTCATGAACAAGAAACTTTGGCTCAAACAATCAACAACAGAAAAAGAAAGAATGAAAAAATCTTAAATCAAAAATGGCCGTTGCCGGCTCCTCTATCTCAATGATCTTTTTAAGGACAGATAAAACTAAGCTAGAATATAGAATAATTTGTTTGTGATTGAAATAGTGTGACTTAAGTGTGAAAACATGAATTAAGAAATTAATTCATTATTAATTTATTCGTTATATTAATTATTTATTAAAGAATTTAATTAATGATTCTATTTAAGTATTGGAGTTTTTATTTTCATAAAAAATCCAAGGCTTACAATTTATTATAATAAACGGCGCGGGGGTCTCAGAAGTATTTTGAATGAGTATGACATCACGTTTATTGATTTCTTGATGGTGATTCATAATTAAAAGAAACCTTTACAAGTTCTTCCATCCTTGTTTATTTACACAGGTGTGTGAATCAAGAACAGATGGTCTTCAATGACATCAAAAGCCAAGCCTTCCTGTGCATGAGGCACGCCACATGTGCAACCCAGTGTCCCGAGCCCTATACGACGTGGTCATAGTCACCCTCGATCTATATCCAGAGAAAAATAAATATACAAAATGTTAGAATGTTGTAAACTCTCAGGCCTCCTAATTGAGACTCCTCGCACACAGTCTCATTCAAGGCATTGCTACCTCTGCAAGTTTTACGGCCACGCGGTGCATAACTGTTTCGCTAAAGCGAGATGTATTAAGTACCTCTGGGACCTCAAACCCCTGCGAGAGGCCACGCCAGGCGACGCGTCCAAAGGAAAGGTCCAGCGAAGCCAACTTTTAAGAATGCACCAACAATCATTTTGTGCCGATTCCTTTGCTCACAAAAAACGCATGGTCCTTGTCAATGAGCAGATACCAATAGAATTGAATTAGCATTCACAGTCCGCGACATACACATTCCGGATGATGACATCATGCCAGCCAGTTCGAGTCTTACAGGAGACGTCTTTGCGCTAGTCATGTAAGTCTCCCAGCGAGCTGTCCCCCTCGCCACCCAGTTTGCGCTAAGGGTAACGGCCATATGGCCGTGTGAGTAGTCCATTAAAAAAAAGTAGTTTTTATTTTTACTGTCAGCTTGTGTGAACTGTTTATTGTATTGTTGTTGTTTTGTAATTATCATAAAGGATACCTAAGTTGTATCTCTCTTAGATTTTTTGTCACGGTGAGCCTACTGCTCGCCCCAAAAGACCGTGTGAAGCTGTGATGGTTGTATGGCCACCAGCAAATAGCACTTCAAAAAAAGTTTTTTTTTATATTTTATGTTGTCTTGTTTGATTATCTGTCGTTATTTATGTAAATATGATCATACTGACACTGGCAGAATTGTTACCACTAGTCATAGAGATAAAATTAGAAGAATCCTCAAAAAGTTATATTGCTTAGGCACCTAATATTTTATATTCTTTTTAATAAAACTGTTCACGTAATGGACGTGAGTAATACCCACAACCAAAATTATTGGTTTGTCGTTCGTGATGATAGTAATGTTATATTTTCGAGTAACAATTTCACTATTCAAAATCCTCAAAGTTAGTATCCTTTTCAATTTAATTCTGAAAGTCCATAAACGTACCTTTTATAATATATATTATATGTTTTAATAAATTCAATTTTAAAAAAAATGAACTTTCTTGTAGTTGCTGCCCAAGAAGCAAGATATATAGTGGATACAGGCATACAAAATGATAATAGACAATATATGCAAGTAGATACTATACCACCCGTTCTTCAAGAAGAACCAGTTAAAGAGATTAAAGAAACAGTTCCTGTCAAAGATGATATTTTTTGGGACCGAAATAAAATTAAACTACTCTTAACTCTTTGTCTTCAAAATGGATACAATTCTTCAACTATTGAGCAGATTGATTGGTCAGAAATAGCAGCTCTATTAGGAACAACTCCAGAAGAATGTGACAAAAAATTTAGAAATCTTCGTAGAGTATATATTAGATTGATGAAAAAGAAAAATTTAGGCAAGGATATTAAATGGAAGTATTTTAACATTTGTGAAGAGTTTTTTGTCGATTGTAAACTATCTCCAGCTGTATTGGAGCCATGGGAAGACACTAAAATTAGACAATTATTAATTCTGTACATTGAAAATATTAATAAATTCAGAGATCCAAATTATGTACAAAAAGATGTTTGGAAAGAGATTGCCACCCAATTACAAACAACAGAATATAATTGTTATCATAAGTTCAAAAGTTTAAAAAGGACTTATTTGAATTGGCTTCAAAGAAGTCGGGAAACTGGAAAGTTAATTAAATGGTCATACCATCAATATTTTGAAAGAATATATTACAATTATAATCCAGATTTAGGACCATGGGATAGAAACAAAATCAGATTACTAATTAATGCATATGCAGAGATAGCACACATGTTTAAAAATCCCAAATATCAAAAGAAAGAATTATGGCGGGAAATTTCCAGAAAAGTTGGTGAAAGTCCTAGCAATTGCGATAGAAAGTTTAGAAACTTGAAACAAACTTATTTAAGGCTTAAGATGAGAGTTGATACAGGCAGATCTGTAACCAAATGGAAATACTACAAGGAATTCTCAACAATATTTCAAAATGAATCATATTCTGTTACTGATGATGGTCAAGAAATTGTTTATAGAGTTGGTGAACAAAATTATGTTAAGGAATTACTAAACTTCTATATTGATAACAAAGAGAAGTTTAGGAATCGTTTTGTTAAAAAAAAGCCACTTTGGAGAATAATTGGTCTAAAGCTAGGCTTAACTGCTGGTGAATGTGATAAAAAATTTAGAAATTTAAAACATACCTATTTAAGAATGGCTGAAAGGAATCAGATCAGTGGAAAAAATTGTACATGGCCATATTTTTCTTATTTTGAAAAAATTTATGATCAACCAAAGTTATTAAAGAAAGAATGCAAACATGCTTGTATGGATAATGTGACTTTGAAAGAAATCACGAGTATAGTAAAAGATGTTCAAGAATTAAAGGAGAAGGATAAATTTGAAAGGTTAGTAAGGGTCATAGAGGATTCAAATAAGATTCAAAGAGAAAGGAACCGTATCTTGCAAGCTTTGCTAGATAGAAAAGGATGAAAAACAAGTAATCATTTAGTGTCACATTAATTGGTGTAAAACATAGTACTTTCAACAAGAAGTACCTACATATGTTACAATATCTACAAACTCAGTCATTTGACTACAGAAAGAATCGCAAAAAGTCGAAGTGTGCTCCAGTTGAGGTTAAAAAAAATGGATCTTTGGAAGAATTTTCATGTATTTGCAACTTTTATGCGAATTAGTCCAAAGCGTTGGAAAGTAAGACTATTAGCTTACAATATTATTTGGCCATACATTATTGTTAAAGACTAATCAAAAATTAAACATTTCATGAGAATTATGTTTTCTAAAATATGATATTTTCTTTTGGTTGAACATTTTTTCATGGAATTTTTTTTAGTTTTTGACCTGACTAAAAAGAATTAGTCATGTTTACTACATGTCTACTGGTTTATTAAAACCAGATAGATAACATAGGACCAAAACCACCGAAATTCTATTAGTAATCGAATTTCTTTTGTTAGCTTATATATCGCGACAGTTTGTAAGTATATGTATGGACACATAACCATCATCATCCCATTTAATCCACTGCTGGACATAGGCCTCCCCCA
>DWCF01005668.1:0-13754 GCA_018230265.1 Delias oraia
CCTCCCCCTCCACTGCCTCCCGCCCCTTCGTCTCTGCCAACTGCTAACATTAATAGCCGACTTGCCGTAGACATATAACACCTATGACCACTCACTTTAGACTCTTAACATTTTTCATTTACGATTTTCTGATCTAAGACTGGTAAAATTAAACCCCAAATGCTCGTGCTAGGAGAGCCTGGTACTGCCGCGCTTTTGTCCATGAGCGGCGGTGTGCTCTCACCATATAGGAGAACCAACCAGCTCCGTTGTCCGCTATACTATAAAAATACGATTCTCTGATCTAAGACTGGTAAGATTCAACCCCAAATGCTTTATGATTGAATTGTAGAGTAAAACTTGATCAGGTCTGTTTACTTACCCTTAGCTATCAGTTGGCAATAAGTAGAATGCCTAAAATACATTGAAATTCGATTTGATATTTCGGTACTTAAAGCTTATTTTAAATCATAGAACTGACTCGAATGCAAAGCAAAGCATAGACATTGTTTCACACAATTTGAAGACATGGAACACGACAACAGGCTTATAAAATATTCATGCAAGAATAGCAAACAAAACTGATTTTAAAGTTTAGGAAAATCCCCAGATGTACTTTTACTGGGATATCTAGTTACATATTCTTCTCAAATCAAAATGATACGGTTACATGCAAAAGTAGATTGAGAGCCTCGTAGCTTAATGGTTTTAAAAGTGTACCATGACTCGAGAGGTATCGGATTCGAATCCCGGTCCGGATAATTGAATTTAATTTATAATTTATTCGGTCTCTGGAAGGACTTGACAGTGGTCGGGTTTTAATATCGCATCCGTGGTAGAGTCTGAAGTGATACCACGGGCTCAAGGAATACTCAGCGTGAAAAGAAGCCACTTGCTCCGTCGTTCGGTATAGAATAAAAAAAACTCATTTAAGTGATACATTTTCATTTTTCGAATAAACCCAAGTAAGACTTATGTATATTATATGTTTACCAAATGTGAATATGTCCGTTTTAAAAAATGTCTATATACTTGTCTATTATGCCTTTAGATTTAAATCACTGAATCGAATTTCATGAAGTTTGGAGAGATATACAGACAGAGAGCGGTATTTGAGACCACTGCACCCGCGGCCCTACAAGGGCTATAACAGCTGTCCGTGGGCGAATGACCGCTTATCCTAAGTGAGTCTTCTGCTCGTTTGGAGCCGTTTCAATAAAAAAAATGTTATTACGTTAAAATAATTTAATATATAAATGAGATATAAATTAAAAACAGATTGAGTGAACCATACAAATTGCAATAAATACTTTAGAAATTAATATAAATTACGAAGATAGATACACAAGCAACAAGCTATGAATATGAATTAAAAATTCGTTTCCAAGCTAAGTGCTAATATTAAATGATCACTATTTTTAAGCAAGTTTTACCTTAAAAAATTGAACGACATAACTTCCACAACCATAGAAATTCCTATTTGAAATGTTTTAACATCATTTGAGATTGATGGAACGAAACGTGTATAGTAAAGTTAGGGGTGGTTTGATGGGGTGGCAAGGTAGAGTAGCAGGGTGACCTAATTGAAGTTCGCCGACCGTATTATATTTAGCCTCTCCTCAAAGTACCTTTGGAGTGCTCAGCTAACTGTATCCTACACAATATCAATGTGTTATTCCTTTTTTCTCGACCGAATCGAAATAAACTTTTAAATTAAAATACGATATTCTTAATAATTTCTATAATTTTATATTTATATTTATATTATATAATATTTCTATATTTTAACAACATTGTCTGCTCTATATATTACAATACATGTATTAATAGTTTAATCAATCAACTCTTTTCTCATAGTTTTGCAACCCAAGGACGATAAACAAAAAACATAAAAAATCGATAATAAAAAAGTAAATTACCGGTTTATTTTATCTGTTTCTTGTAATCAATATTTAGCTTTTTCCAGGCAAATAAGTCATAAGAACTAACGAATTTATACAGTATAAACAGATGAATGTGCATGGATTATGTTCTCCGTGGCAATTTACGGTTTGCTAAATAACACAATATGTCCTCGATAATTTATTTTGTGTTCTCATGATAGTTCCCTTCTCTGATTTAACTATGACAACGTGGCAATGATTTCAATATTTTCAAAAAAATTTGTAAACTCAACTTTGTATCGCACTCATAATTTTTAAATGTAATTTAAAACGATAAACAACAAATATTTAAATATTAACCGTGGGTTAGCCTTGCTACGGACGAACTTATTAGGCCGGCTCGTCCGAATTGATACCACGGGCTCACAGAATACTCAGCGTGAAACGTTACTTATACTGTGTTTTGCAGAGTGAGTGAGGATATTAGAGGTCCTTAAAAATTATGCTTAAGTGGTGTAAAAAGTCGGCAACGCAACCAAAGCGCGGACTGTGGCGCGGTCGTCCATAGGCGGCGGTGTTCTCTTACCATATAGGAGAATCATCTGCTACGTCGCTATATTATAAAAAAAGAATATTAAACATGCACCTTGAAATTTGAATATCTTATCATTTAAATGAAATCCAGCTAATTCTTTTAATGAAAAATAATTCAGTGAATACATTTGGAAGCAATGGTAACATAGCAAAGCAGACACTTGGATAGAAGATTAACAAAGAAAATCTGCTCACAAATCCCATCCGTTAGTTGGATAAAAATGTCCTTGTTATGCTTACCTGTAACAGAAATACAAGATTATTACTACATTGCTACTTAAGACTTGTGAAAATGAAAGTAAACGGTTCGGAGTCATTTATAATAATTGGTGTTATGAAACAAATCCTAAGTCATTATTATCCTAGATAGAAAACACTTCGAGTAACGCGCTGTCGTAGTCAGCGTATTTGCCTAATTGATCAAATATATTTAGTTCATTGGCCGTGTTTGGATTAAAAGCACTCGTAATAATACTAAAGCAAAGTTGAAACTTGTTCGGAGTCAATTGGCGCTCAAGTCATTATGTTGTCATCGTCCTAATTTTGCAGTGTCCTCGTTTTTGAGGTCAGTCTCTATCGGGGCAACGAACTCGTGCCCTTATCGCGGGTAGAAGCGAGAGGACGGCCACTTATTCGCTTTGCCTTCGTTCACCTATTCTACAACAGATGGCGTTTAACTTGTAAATAGCTTAGTGACGAGAATCGAGTGGTTGTAAATTGCTATTATCATTAACAGGAAAGCAAGACGGTACACTTAACAACTTCTTAGTATTTGCACAATACAATATGTTACATACATACATTATATATTTCTATTTATGTATTTACTTACATATTTAGTTGATTCCTAAACAGTCTTTTTTATGTAGAGTATAGTAGATAGTGGTATATATAAAAATAGTTACTCCAAGATGAAACAATTGTAAAATTGATGTAAAAAGAATTTTAATCTGAAAATTAAATTTAAAATGTAAATTAGATGTAAAATACAAGGGCAAAAAATAAGAGTTTGTGTTACTTATACAAAGTAGAACTTTTTAATCATAAATCTTATTGCGAGATCTATAATGTTTGAATTATAAGTATTTACATCTAATAAGGCGTTATGTCGTTCTGTACTGTCATTTCTGCAATCAAAGAAATGTTTATCGAGATGTTTTTGGCGTTGAAAGCTTTGCAGCGGTAGCCGTAAATTCGAGACTACGAATATGAGGCATAGTATCGTAGCTACGCACACACGCGTAGCCTTAGCTAGGTACGTAGGTAGGGGCGCGGGTCGACGAACGGCAACCGGGGCAGCCTTGCTCTGTCCTCCGCGCCCTATTTCTGTCGCCACACTGCTTTCCCTCCCCCACCTCGGCTCGCCCCGGGCTCACTAAAATACATGTATGAAAATTAAATGCAAACAATTCCCTACTTCGTCGTGCTGGCGCTTATGAGATTTTCTTCCAAGATGTCGCCCAAAAAGTATATCTTAAAGATATATTTAATAATTTGGCTACAAAGGATTTATATGAATCTTTTTATGGTGCTTTTACAAAAGAATTGACAATACATATTGACTCTATAGGCACCATCATAATAACAACTGTAAATATATACAATACTCTTATTAATATTTTACAAGAATGTATTTGAGCTGGTGAGTGAAGATGCAGCAGGGCAAGCATGTACTAAGTAATTCTGTTAAATCACTGTTCTTATCGAAGGCAAAATGCAAGGATGGCCTAGTAGCGAAATGGTTTTATAAGTCTACCCTGAAGCGAGAGGTATCGGATTCGAATCCCGGTCCGGATAATTATAAATTATAATTCAATTTATAATTTCTTTGGTCTCTAGAAGGGCTAGACAGTGGCCTAGCGAGTGCCTTAATAGTGTCGCATCCGTGGGAGAACAATGCCGAAGCATATGCTAACGTACTAATTGGTCCGGCTCGTCCGAAGGGTTACCACGGTCTCACAGAACACTCAGCGTGAAATGGTAGTTGTACTGTGTTTCACTGAGTGAGGTTATCGGAGGCCCTTAAAAATGCCGCTAAACCTAAAAAGCTGACAACACAACCAGTGCACAGACTGTGGCGCCGATATCCAGGGGCGGCGGTGTTCTCTAGCATATACCTCCTGCTCCGTTAGTGATATACCAAAATAATGATAATCACGTCTTAAAATCGATGGTCTATGATATTTTCGTATACAGATGAGTTCATAAAACATAAAATGAATAGTATCTGATGTTTGCTGAGCCACCGAAGGTTAACAAACAACATCGAGTCAACAGCTTCAAGGTGTTAACGTAAATGTGTTTAAAGTAAACGACCATGGTTATAATCTGATAGATTACGATGTTCCGTTTTATTTGTGTCCGCAATTCCATAACATTTGTGGAAGAAGAAGGGCCGTAGCAGTCTTCAACTCCATTTTACATTTGAAATACCCCTTTAAAACATTGTAGGTATTTGAGTTTAACAGTGTAGGTATTTAAAAAGCCCATGCCGTTTCGTTTATGTATTAAATAACAATTTGATAATAATTACAACGTGGGAGAGCCATGCTGAAGCACTAATTTGGCCGGCTCGTCCGAAGTGATACCACGGGCTCACACAATACGCAGCGTCAGACGGTACTGGTAGTGTTTCGCAGAGTGAATGAGGATGTCGGAGGCCGTTAAAAGTGTCGCTTAAGCGGCGCAAAAAGCCGGCAACACCACCAATGCGCGGGCTGTGGCGCGATTGTTCATGGGCGACGATGTTCTCTTACCATATAGGAGACCCACCTGTTCAGTTGTCCGCAATAAAATAAAAAAATACATTCATTGTTGCAATTATCGGCTTCTTACCTAATAAATCCATCAAACATAAAAAATAACATTGAATACAAAACGTTTTTAAGGCGTGTAATTATAAATAAATATTGTGAAAATCATAAATACGCCTAAGACTGCACCTTGAAACTACACTCTGTAGTCGACGCCAAACTCCAAGGAGTAAATATAACCTAAATTTAAATATAATCGATTATTATTGGTACGTCATTGTTGATCGACCCATTACAGGTCTGAAGCGACTGCATACGAGTATTGTATAACGGCTGCGTAACTTGATTGGTGTCGTCAATACAAGACAGCACCTAACACTAATAATATTGTAAATTTCATCCTTTGCGTGTGTGGGTGTGACGTGGCTTGTTGGTTGCGTCAACTTTTACTCGCACTTTCTCGCTGCGTTTGCGCAACCGCTAGCGCAATACTGGTTCAGTGGACTCGTGTGCTCATTGCGTTTCCCTTCGAATTTCATTTAAATAGAGTTGTATCTTTACATTTCTATAACCACATCTCTACATAACATCATTTTCCCTCACAGTGAAAAACAATAAAAGTCCTGCTTATGTAATGAGTGTAAACACTACAGACATATCTTAACATACACTTTTTTCGTAGGTCATACAATGACAAGAGAGATATATTTGTATTGAAACAGTTTTAAAATAAAGTCTTTTTTATAAGTTTATTTACTTTATGTTTCAGTAGTATATATTCGTAACCTAAACCTAAAAAAATGACATTGTCAACAAATAGGAGGTTTCTTAGTTTTTATTTTAATTTTGGACTAAATCAGAGACAATTATTTAATAAATGCTAGTGACGGGACAAAGGGGCAGCGGGCTGGCTTGGGGGGAGCCGGGAACACGAGGTACGTGCCCTAGTTTCGCGCGGGTGCATGAACTCTAACGAGGTAAGGCCACCGACCGAGGGCCGCTATTACGCGGAATTGGGCCTTATCCCCTACAAGATACGCCACAATGTAGCACGAGCTGGGACATATGGATATTAACCAACTAAGCATTGATACCAAGGAGCTGGCGGGCCTATGTGACGATAGTTCCAGCCGCGACGCGACCTTCGCAATTATCGCCCCCGTGAGAGCCGAACAACATTGCCAATACATATTTTTTCGTTGCTACGTTATGTAACATTAAAATTAACTGGGCCACAATCACTCGTGTTATTTCTTAAACGCAACACAAACAGGAAAATGCCTGTGACCTGTACTTTGATGTGTGTCATTGGACATATAAAAGGATTATAGAAATATATGAAGAGTTCATTGTGTGTTAAATGGGTCATTGCATAATGATATGTGTGGAGATGTCCTCGTGAGAGAGCTTCTTTATGTCGTACACAATGATGTCTTTGAAGTTTTAAAACTAGAATTGATATTATATCGCAGCAATATAAAATACTGCGCTTGGTAAACAATAGAGGTATTCCAATTAGAAAGGGTTGTAGGTAACACTGTCTTGCCTTGACGCTGCCTTGCTTGATCTAGATATAATAAACACGGATTTATAAAATAAACATAAGATTAAAGAGTGTATTAAATTTTTTCACTTATATAAATGATATATTTATTAATTAATTTTTAATAGATAATACAGTAAGAAAGTATAAACAAAAGAAGTTTATTACAGTTAAAAATGGATTATTTTTTTTATGATTTATCGCAATTAGTTTTAAATTACAGGAATAACGAAGCAAAATGTTATGTACGTTTTGTCGGTTAGTGATACTCGAATGCATGCATTGTAAGAGTAAATAACCTAAAAGCAGAACAATAAACTTCATCAACAACCAGCGATGTTCGATGTCAATAATTATCTTAATATATTGTATAAGTAGTGGTATACATGCTTATCACGATCTGCACAAACTAATTTTAAAATGCAACTTATGAAAATTAAATCTAATAAAAAACCCTATTTTATCTAAAGGAAATGCCGATAAAATCTATGAAAAATAAAACAATTTAAAAAATTATCATTATGATTTTTATACTTGTACTTTTTAACGATATCGCGTCATACCATACCTTACTCTCTTATATATATATATATAAAATTCAACTCTGTAATTGCCCACTAAATGCATAATTGATCAATTTGTAGATCTACATTTTTTTAGCCACGCATTGAAGACAAATATAACTTTAAAAGTGTTTTATTATAAAAGAGAACACGAATTTCCTTACTATCTTACAGGAATTTTTTATGTCTTTACTCTAATGCTGTTAATATTTCTCATAGGCTTTATTTATAAAGAATGTATTCTAAAAGGGCTTTCAAAATGTAGCAACTCTTGAATTACTCGTATATCTATTTTGCAGCTCGCTGTACATAGCGTATTTGCTAATAGATGTTGGCATGCAAGCGATGCAGGTCCTTCGTCGAAGGTTTCCCCTCGCCGCGCCGCGCCGGAGCAACAAACTCTGCAAGGCTGCACCGTGACTCGGCTGTCGCTATATTTTATAGTTACGATATCGCCCTTCTCCGACCAACTGCTTCATTTTATTACATTGCTCTATCGGTGGTATTTGAAGGTCTTTGATAATTTTAAACAATGGCAAATGCTGATACTATTGTGTCGACATAAGCGTCGTTTGATTTCCTTTTATTTTGTTGGCCAACTTGCTTCTAGTAATGGTTATAGGCGAACTAATGTATATTTAAGCAGTTTTAAGGCATTTCGTGCTGCGCACCACTACTCTATGGAATCAGCTTCAGACAGAGGTATTTCCAAACGAATACAACTTGGGGACCTTCAAAAAGAGCTTACCTAACCCTGAAAGGCCGAGAGCGCACCCGCGGCTCTGCAAGTGCTAGGCAGTGCAAGGGTCGTGCTAGGGTGTCGATGGGCTTCGCCCAACCTAGGAACATTATCATAGGTGATCCTCCTGCTCAATTGCCACCGTTTCCATAAAACTAAAAATATATGTTTCAGTATAAGTTCATATTTAAATCAATGCCGAATAAATAAATATTCCAATATTTAAAAATATTAATTTAAAATTGTGTTTATTTTAACAAAGAGTAAATATAAAAAATATGGTCATATGAATAACCTAAGTTTAAGTTTAAGACTTATTCATCCTAGTCATATATAATAGCAGTTTTAAATGACCAAACAGAAGCAGCATACTTGAACGTTATAACTATAAGATAGGTAATACAGCACCATCTGTTGTCGAATAGCAAAGCTAAAATTATTTTGATAAAGAAATATTCGAGTCCAGCTTATCGCTTTAAGATTTTCCAGTAGGATTAAAACTGTTCATTTATAAAAGTTTTTCAAATAATTCATAGGAGTTTTATAATTTATAATGAATCCTATAAATGTTTGAATTTATATAATACAATCACAAAGGAGATAGTTATTATTGGAATCAGTTGATAATAAACAAAATATTACAGGTTACATCGTCTGTGATATAAGATTCATCCATTCATTATTAATATGATAAACGCGTTGCAGTGCTAAAAGCATCATAAATGTAAATAACAACTGACGTAAAACCGAGTAAGCATGCAATAAACAAACTGAGTCAAGAACGTAATTTTTTTCTGAGAGAGGCCGACGACCGCGCGTGCGTGCGTCACAGGTCGCTAGTGGAACTTATTATATCAGGGCTAAGAAATTTAATTCATATAAAAAAATATGAAAAATATATTAATCTACAGATTAGTCAAAGCATACCAACTTTAAATTCTACTTCTGACATAAACAATCGATCTATGTGTAACAGAGACTCATATAATATTATATATATATTTATAAAAATAATTGTAAATTATGTTTGAGTAACGATAAGTAGGTCCATCTAGTTAGCAAAGACTAAAACGTTGTTTGAGGGAAAATTTAACATCGAGCGCCATCTCACAAAAATTTTCAGAACTAGAAAGGCTTCTTTCTCGCGTTTCTCGTCATATACTCCAGAAAATACCAACAGAGAACGCTTCAATTTATATACGATTAATTTTAAATCGTAATTTTCATTTACATTATAATTTAATCAATTATCAATTTGCTACTAATCTATAAAATTAGAGATAACCAAACCCATAACTAAATTTTAATAGGGGTTACTATTAAAAGAGAATTATATAAGATTAAATGTATAGCTTAATTTTCTTTTGAAATAATTACAATATATAAATTTATTATGGAGAGAAAAGAATCATAAAATCCCATATGAATGATTAATGTTTATTCGCCGCGTGCTTCTATATTACAAGATTTCCTGTGTGATAAACATATATTAGATATACATGAATAATCGCTAAACGTATGCGAGGCGTGTTACGTATGTTGTGTGGCATTGAGAACTAATAATAATAGCTGAACTTGACATTGAGACCAGAGGCTCGTCATCGTATCAAGTGATGCTATCTCGGCCGCACGTGGATATAACGTACAGGTAGAAAGAAGACAGTAAAATAATATTTCTGTATATGCGACTGTTTGTAGGTCAGTCAAGTATATGTTCCGAACGATAGTCGGAAAGTCGACTGGAGGTTACAAAACATATTTATATTCCCACTTATTGCTTTTAGCGATCATGGTCGAATTGATATTTTTCATATTGGCTATGTAAAACAGCATTGGCGACGCTTAGAGGCAGCTAAAACATTTTCTACATACACGTTGTTGGCAACCGTGTCTTCCTGAGGCGTTGTACACCCAAACGAATTCGTTCGTTTGGAAACTTTTGTGTGAAGGATTATATGATCGAAGTTAATATAATTTAAGTATGTTTCATAAACCTTTTTTGTAAGTAAGAAATAAAAATCGGTTAAATTCTTTTCGAATTCACGTTTCGTTAGTTGCTACAGCAACTACATTATCTTGATACGGAGTCAGAAATGTCCAGCTATTTTAAAAAGTACGCTATTTCAATAGTTGCGAAAAAATGACGTCATTTATAATTAAAATTGAAGTCATATATATTTTTTTTATTTAATATATTCCACTTATAAAAAATGTTCCAAACAATTTAAAGATTCAAATATTACTGTTTTTTATGAAAATAGGTAGGCAAACGAGCAGGACCCTCACCTAGGTTAAGCAGTCTTCCATCCACGACTCCCACAGCTCATGTTGGGCCATTGATGCATTGCCGGTCTTTTAGATTTTTGCTCTTTTTTTGAAGGTCCGCAAGTCTTATTTTCTTGGAAACCCTCTGCAGCCAGCTGATTCCGCAGAGGAGATGCGTGGGACATTAAAAAAAACATGCACGAAACCATTTAGCAAGACAGTGGACCAGACTCTTGGACCAGGAACCAATTTTGCAACATTGCTCCCACAAAACCTGAGTGGCGTTTTTGTGAAAATGTAACTAATTTTCTACAGTTCGATCGTAAATTATATTCAAAATAATGAGAAATAAATTATATTTATGTAACACAATGTTGCATTTGTATGGTAAATGGATCATTACAATGCAATATATGAAAATCTTGTAAGATCAGATTATCAATTTATGAAATGTACAATTACCTCATAATAAACGATTTTTGGACAAAACTTCTGGAACCCAATGGAATGTAAGAACATTACAGTATTAGTATTATTTATTATTAACATTTCAGATATGAATTCTTAATTTCCTTTACTTCACGTCGGATTTTATTTTTAAAGTAAAACCTAAAGGAAAATCTTTATACAAGTAATAAAATAATACCCTTATCCGCAACTTCTTATTAAATTTTACTTCTGTTTAATAATTAAATGTTATTTCTTTTTCAAACCAAAACAGGAAGAAGTACATTTTATCATTTACTTCCTCAAAACTTTGTTTTACTTGTAAATGATAAACGCTCTACAATGCTTCCATACTGTTATTAACTTATTTAATATTTTATTTATTATGATAAATATGATGGTTAAGATATATAATTAAAAAGTACAACAAAATCGCTCTGAGAACAAAAATAGTACTAATGTTACTCAAAGTGGAGTATATAATATTTTTGAATGTCGATGCTAACCGAATTGCAACGGAATGCTTGCGGGCGGGCGCGGCCACGCATTTCCGCGTAGTGCAGTATTGATCGGCCGTGACTCACGCCGCCCTTGCCCGACATTCACGGCCCCCTGCCTCGACACCCTGCGTGCTGCTGCACCTCACCACCCAGCCACGGCTATAAGGAATCTGTTGTGCTGCCGGTAACAGCGCATTGGGAAAGCCGGACACACCATATAATATCGATCCGAGACATCGGCACTGTGTTAATAAATGCAGTTTTCAGAAACTACATTTATAGCTCTTACTTCAAGTCTTATAAATTAACAATTATGTGTACAATAAAAATTCATAATTCATTTCTAAAAAAAAACAATATCATGACATCTTGTCAAGACAATTAGGCATTGTCTATGTTAGATAAAGAAAACGGTCTTATTTAGTAAACAGTCAAAGGTTTTCTTTACATGTATCTAAGACATTAACATTATTTTATATTAAAACAAACTTTATTTGTTTCTTTGCTATGAAAAAATGACAATATAAGTTTATTTTTTAATCTGTCCGTGTACTTCAGATCTGGTTATTCAATACGAAGTTGACAATTGACAGTTGACATTTAATACTTATTCAAGAAATCATTATATAATTTCTTTACATATATTTTATTAAAATCGGCTATTTTTAGGTAATTTAATATAAACACTAAATTTATATTGTAAAAAAATTCAGAAAGTTTAGTGTAATTGTCTTATAAATGTTTTATTACACTAGCGCATACTGGTTTCAAACATTTATTGCTTCAAATTTAGTTGCAATGATTTCAACGTAATTTAAACGGTATTTTTCATTTCCTTTAAATTTTATATTGAAAATAAATTCAACAAAAAACATTTGCAATTTCTCAAGATTTTTTTGTTTATAGTTGTTAATCTGTGCAAATAAATATTGTACGATCTTGAAACTACTGCTGGCGCATTGAATAAGATACATTCGACTTTAGATTTCAATTTTGTTTCCGTGTTACGCAAGCAAGGTCGTGAGAAACGTCTAACAATAAAAATAGACATTGAATATCTAATAAGTAGGTCATTAGGTAGTCTAAAATTACAATAAAACTATGTTTAACAAGTATTTTCAAATTCATTATTCATTATTTTTATCGCAAATAAAACATAACAAAACTTTAATTGTAAAAAACACACTTTATTTTTAAATAATACCAAAATAACAAAATTGAAAAACAATCTTTCTTTAATAAATTCCTACTTAAACATTTGCAAAATATACAATCTCACGATGATGAGCAACACGCGGAAAATATCTGAAGCAGAACAAGATCGACGAGTATTATCTCATTGTAATTGAGCATTTAATACTAAGTACTGTGTCATTGCATAATACCATCGACGTAGCCATGAAAAATATATAACAACGCAATAGCTGCTCGAGACATTTTATTTTTGGGAAACTTTCAAGGGTTGCTCTACCCTCACGACCAAGGAACCCCAGTTACTTTAATAATTCGGAAACGTATCGCAGGGATTAAGGGAGAAGAGGGTTAACAGGAGATCCCAATGCAAAGATATATATTAAGCTTAGAGAATCATTTTTGTCTACGAATATTATTCACAAAAGGTGGGGGTGTAAAATACGATTTTTTGTATTTTTAAGTCTTAAATTGTACCTCTTTAAATATGTCTTTAAATAAATTAACTTAAGTTACACTTAATAGATTTTTTGAGTGAATACTTAATAAATATAAAATAAAAAAATATTAGTATTACGATTACTTGTAGTTATAATAAAGAAGATAAAACTTTAACATCGGTTTAATACTTCACCCATGAGTTTATATATCAATTGAGCGAAAGACCTGAGAACATTTTTGGTTAATTTTATCTGTTTCCATGAGTTTGTATATGTATTTAAAGGTAATTCTTGTGCGTATCAAGACGCGTGATTATAAAAGGCGCGTTGCGCGAGGGTATGGTATAGGTGTCGATCGATGCCGCCCCACGTTCACGGTCAACGCCCTCCGCCCGCCCTACGCTTCCGTGTCAGCCCCGTCCCGCCGTACCGCGCTAAATATACCGACGAGACCCTTCACTGTTGTGAAATACAATTAGCTTCAAACTATTTCCAGATCGTAATTCGTCTGCTCTTTGACGTGAAACGGCCGACGCCATAACTATTTTCATTAATCAAACGTACTTATATATTTCATTTTACTCAATTTATGCCCTCCATACTTGATATAAGGTTTTAATGAATTAATTTATAATAATTTATACTCTAAAAAAACACGTTTTGTTAATTTTTGCTGTTATAAAAATATTATATCATCATTTCATCATTTCAGCCGTAAGACGTCCACTGCTGAACATAGGCCAATATATAAGTTTATTATAAATATTATATATTTAAAAATATATATTTAATTTATTATAAATATAAGGTACGGTAGGAGGTCACTGCCGCCCATGTACGATCGCATCACAATTGTG
>DWCF01005669.1:0-13753 GCA_018230265.1 Delias oraia
TGCCACTTCAACTTACTAATACGGCGGGCAATGTCGATTACTTTGGTTCGGCTGCGGATAACCTCATTTCTGATTTTTTCTCGCAGCGAGACTAGGAGCCAATGCTCGTTGTCTCGCCGAGCTATGGAAAGGGCAATCACTTTCCATAGCTCGCTGTAACTCTGAGCTTCTCCATCAGGCCCATCGTAAGCGACCACGATTGTTGTTTAATTACCTGATAAAGGATGTCGTGGGAGATTGATGGCTGATAAAATTGGTGTTTGTAGATCTTCGTTCCGCCTCACACGACTAGCTGTGGAGTTCTCGGAGCTGGATCGCGAGTCGGTTGGTAGGTTGAGACACTGGAATTAGAAATTTACATTCATTCATCAGTACTATCAGTACAGTATTCATTCATCATCATTACATTCATTCATTCATCAGACGACATTTACATTCATATATTTATCTAGCGTTAGTAATGTCAAAAGCTTTATTAAATAGAACTTATAAGATACTTTGATTCGTCAATGGGGTGAGTCTACACACGTTCCAACCCTTCACATCTAGTAAAAAAAACAAGCCTGAACCATTAGGGTGGGTCATCTTTGAGTGTTCTGGTATCGGCCGGAAACCCACTTTCGGTCTGACTTTATTTTTTTATTCTTTAGGGGAAAATGGAGCAGGTTGGTCTCGTATATGGTAAGAAAATACCGCCGCCCGTGAACAACCACACCACAGTCCGCGCATTGGTTGTGTTGCCGGCTTTTTACGCCACTTAAGCGGCATTTTTATAAAGGTCTCCGATATCCTCCCGCACTCAGAGAAACACATATATAATTTATTTTGTAACATTAGTTAGGTTTGAATATAAAACGTACCTCAAAAATGTTATTTTCTTCATCATCATCTTTTCGTTCTACATTTCGTTGTTTGTAAGAATAGTGTGATGGCCAGGAGCCGCCCAGACCTGAAAAAGGTACAAACATTTAGTAGAAACAGCTTTTAGATACAGTTTTAAAACCCTAAGATACATATTACTAGTAGGCCCGCCAGATGTATTCCTATATGGTAAATCCAGAAGTCCACTTAACCCGAAAAATTAACACTTAAAACATTACCCTCGTTTTTGTATTCGGATAAAAATTTCCATCTGGTTCTAAGCTACCTCTCCACCAATTTTCAAGCAAATTAGTGTAACTTTCTTTTATACAAAATAATAATAGCATTTATTTCAGACAGTATTTCATTTACAGTATGTATCCCAATTTAAGCAATTTTTTTTTCTTATAAAATCTATGCTGTACAGCTCTGCATCGACAAACCTGTCTATGTCACTTCTGACATAGGCCTCCTCCAATTCTTTTTTATATCTATAGATAATATATATTGAATTCGAATCTCGAAAACGAAAATTTTATAAAACACATTAGTAATAAAAACAGCCCCTTTTTTATCTCATTCAGCTCATGTTAAAAGAGAGGCTAAAATCGGTTCAGTGTTTTAATATAAGTACAAATACATAAACACGCTAAATATTAGTGTAACTTACCGTGTAGGAATCCAGTATACGGTAGAAAGGAAGCAAAAAAAAGCACATTAGATAAATTAGTTCACGTAAGCGTGATGTCAAATTATAAATCTAATATATAAAATTCTCCTGTCACGGTGTAATTGGCTCGACCGATTTTCGTGAAATTTGTGTACATATCCGTTAGGGATGAGAATCGGACATCGATTTTTCATCCCCCTAAATGTTAAGGGTGGTCCACCCCAAATTTTTTATTTTGTTTATCGTCAAAAATTTTTGTTTTTATTTTTTTATGGTAAAACATATAGAAATACATACAATCCCAAATTTTCACTTCACTACAATAAACCCCTATTTTTTATTTGCCAATTAAAACTTTTATTTTTATTCTACAAGAATAAAGACTTACAATAAAAAAAATCATAGAAATAATGACAAACATAGACACTGGAATTAGAATAGATAGATAGTTATTTTATTGAACTAAAAAAATGTGTACTAGAAATAATATACATGTCAAAACAACGTTTGCCGGGTTAGCTAGTAATATTATAATAATTTATATTATACCAGCGATCAGGTACGTGCTGCGATACGTAAAAAAAAATTAAATTTGACAGCAAAATCGCCATTAACAAAATGATCCACCATATATTCAATTAATTTGTTACAAAAAATGTGATTAATGTTAGATAAACCGCTCCACCGATTTTGTGCAAACTTCACGTAAACCATCTACTAAATAGTCTGAACAAAGCCTTAACATTTGGTTTAGATAGGCGAGTCCATTTTGGATTTATAAATCCTCACCACCATAATCCTCACTCGGCGAAACACAATACGTGTACAGTTTCACGCGTTTCTGTAAGTTTATCACTTCGGACGAGTCGGCCCGGATAGGCTCTCCCACGATTTTCCAGTACAATTAGCAACTTACCGTCTAAGAGTTCCTCGAGTGCGGTTCGTACGCCCTTGTCGAATGCGCGTGCGTCGGCCGCCGTTTGGAAGGTCAGCCCGAAGCGTTTCTCCTCAGTGAGCCAGTGGTGGAATGTCGGCATCACTTTGTGGTACTGAAAGTCCTTTTGTATCGTGCATTCAAGGACGACCTGGAAACAAGCCATACAGCCTTGATAACTAATGGAATTTTAACACCAACTAATGGAAGATGGGGGAGCCATGCTGACGCACTAATTGGTCCACCTCGTCCGGAATTATACTACCGGCTCACAGAATACTCAGCGTGAAATGGTAGTTGTACTTGTAGCGGTGCTTCTACTGTGTTCCGCTGAGTGTTTGAGGATATCGAAGGCCTTTAAAATGCTAAGTGTCGTACAAAGCCGGCAACACAAACAATGCCCGAACTGTAGGGCGTTTGTCCATGGGCGGTGCTGTTCTTTTACCATATAGGAGACCCACCTGCTCCGTTGTCCGCTATACCATACAAATCTTCACTGTATGAAGTTGTATATAAATAAATAAATAATAAAAAACATTTATAGAATACATTATATGTACGATTAAAACTCAAAAAACTGAATAAAACAACTTATTTTTAAAAGCGGTCAACGGAGCAGGTGGACCTTCTATATGGTAATAGAACACCGCCGCCTATGGCCAACCGCGCTACGGTCCGCGAATTGTTTGTGTTACGGGGTTTTTACGCCAAATAAGCGGCGTTTTTAACGGCCTCCGATATCCTCACTCACTCAGCGAAACACAGTAGAAGCACCGTTTAAGTAGTTGTACTTAAACGGTTTACGTTTTTTACGGTACCGTTTCACGCTGAGTATTTTGTGGGTAATATTATATCACGTGGTATTACTTCGGGCGAGCCGGCCCCATTAGTGAATCAACATATGCTTCAAAATGGCTCTCCAACAGATAAAAAAATCATATTTGCTTTCCAATTCATTTTTCATCAAGGTCTCATATTATTTAGGTATATAATTTGTTCACTTATTTATTTGAATAAATATTATTTATAAGAAACCATATCCGTTTCTAACTGGTAAAACATTTTCATCTATGCATTTTTTTAATACATTGATTCAATCATAATCATTTATTCAAATAAGCCCCGTAACTTTTGTAAGTCGATTCACAATTATTAGTAAAGCCACCACTGGTTCGGAAGATATACCTCTACGAGAAGAACCAGCAAGAAACTCATTTTGGAACATTTTGAGGTTGAACTAGCATAGCCAAAGTAAAGACCAACGAGATTTATTAATGTTTAAACATTTAATGAGAAATTCCAAAAATCACTGCCAATACAACAAAACAAGACTTGCGAGACGTAAGAGTCGCGCAGACTTTGTTCTTGTTCAAATCTACGGTCAGTCTTGGTCTTCCTAAAATTAGCCGGAATTTATAGTATGAGCGGACAACGGAGCAGGTGGGTCTCCTATATGGTAAGAGAACACCGCCGCCCATGGACAACCCTGCCACAGTCCGCTTATTGCTTGTGTAGCGCGTAAGCGGCGTTTTTAAGGACCTCTGATATCCTCACTCACTCTGCGAAACCCTTTACAAGTACCGTTTTCACACTGAATATTCTGTGAGTAATTTGGTTTATATAGCCAAATTTACAAAATGTGGTTTATTTATAAGCTTTCGGCAAGTTTTAAAGGTAACAGTTGGCGCTTTTGCAGGAGCTTACATGCATCTTTGTCTTCTATGTAATAATTAATGTTATAATAAGCTTTCTTAACTAAAGTACTTTTTATACGATTTTTTAATTTAGTGTCTGTAAGTTCAGTCAGTTCTTTATTATTTGAGATTCAGATTAATAATTCTTTACATATAATACATATATCTAACATATATACATGGGATTATAGCCAGGTGTCATATATTCATAGCATCAATTTGGTATACGTCGCCCACACATGATTTCAACGACCCGTGATATCATTCTTAATAATGATTTGTTACCAGCTTTGAAACGTAGGATTTTAATATCATATCTCGCATTTCGTAAGTTTATTTTTAAATTTTAATTCAATTGTATTTAACACCCACAAGGTATTACCCTATTTCAATCAAAACATATTCTACAAATTACAAATCACTGTGTTACCAAGCCAAAATTAGTTACCTAAGTATAAATAAAGTTATGCATTAAGCCTCGTAGCTTTATGGTTTTAAAGGTGTACCAAGATGCGAGAGGTATCGGATTAGAATCCCGGTCCGGACAATTATAATTTAATTTATAATATATTCGGTCTCTGGAAGGGCTTGACAGTGGCCGGGCGAGTGTCTTAAATGTGTCGCACCCCTAGAGAACCATGCATGTTGCAGCCATGATGTTCATGGGCAGTGTTCTCTTATCATATAGGAGACCCACCTGCTCTGTTGTCCGCTGTACTATAAAGACCGCCTAATTTTAGCAAGACCAAGATTGACCGTGTAAGATTTGAGCAAGAACAAGACTAAGCCTGCGCGACTCTAATATCTTACAAGTCTTTTTTTGTTTTTTTTGGCAGAGATTTTTGAAATTTCTCATTAAATGTTTAAATATTCATAATTCTGGTTGGTATTTACTATGCCTATGTTAATTCAAGCTCATAATAAAAGCTGCCTATTCTGATAGGTTTTCAAAGATCAGAAGTAAGCTTAAATAGCAATGGTCTAATTGGTAATTGCAAGACTATTGCTGCTAGACCAAGACCGGGACCGCAATACCAAGCCAAATACCAGGTGTATGGGCCCAAGACCAAGACTGGCTAACTCAAGTAACACTACTGGCTAAGTAAGGAACACTACTTATATGTATATCTTACCCCACATATGATATGATACTTAATCTATTTAGTAATGCATGGTAAAGACATCGCTTAAAAAATATTTCTAGGTTTAATATTTATTTTTATATTAGTAGCTTTTGCGTGTACATCGAACCCACTCACCGTATTGTCGCTGATTCGCTTCCCGTGAATATAATACTCGTAGGGCAATATAGGCGCAGGTGCACCGCTGCTGCTCTCGCAAACCGTTTCTGCTATTCCTATAGGAGAATCATATTATATAAATACGACTTTTATTATATATTTGTTTCTTTTACTCTATTTTTTTATAGTACAGCGGACAACGGAGCAAAACTACTGAACAAATTTTAATGAAAATTTAATAATATAGCTAATACATCCGAAAAATACATAGGCTACAATGATATTTTGTAAATTGTTCAAAACATAGTAAAAAGTATCACATGTTGGTGAAAGCCATCCCATTTGCGGGAAGCCTGTGCGACCACTGCAAATACCGTAGAATTACATCAATATAATGTATGGTTCTATAAAAAAATCCGCGTTAGCATATTTGAAATACCTATATTTTTTGTGTAAGCTAAAAGACTGAAAACACAATAAAATTTTGTTTGATTTTTTTAGCTGAAATATTAAATCAACTTATCTCTCTGAGTCGGTCCCTCATGTCTGAGGATCGTGGTCAGCACTAGAGTTGCTTTTGGAGCGGATAATCTGTCGCCATCTGTTTCTATCAAGCGCATCTCTTACCACTGTGTAGAATTTTGAGGATGACGAATCTAACTTGATCGGACCATCGCATCCCATGAATAGATCCTGACAGCTGCATATAAAAACTCGTTTATCCATTCCATGACAGCAACGTATTCTGTCATTATTTGACCACAAAGTATGCCGCGGAGAAGAGCTTAGTAAAACTGATTGTAATTGGAAACAAACAAGTCAAAATATCGCGAGGGCGTTCACCAACGACAGTATCAAGTTAAAGACTCGTCCTCCTCGAAATTGTACACGCTCGTAAGAAATGCCCAGGATAGAAACAGACGGAGACAGACCATCCGCTCCAAAAGTTACCCTAGTGCTCGAACGATCCTCAGACATGAGAACCGACTTCAGAGAGTGAGAAATGGATTTAGGTGTACCAAGCAGGAAGTCTGCCGGGTCTACTTGTGCTAGAGTATAGCGCGTACCGGTGACAAAGTGTCCAGAACGGCGGCCAACCATGACATCGGCCAGGCCGCCGCCGCTGAGCGCCATCCATCCACCGGTGCCCTCGTCGCGACACATCACTTGCGCACGAACACGCACCACGCACACACTGAAATCATTACAAATACAGTGGGATCTCGCTAGCTCGAATGTCAAGGGAAATGTAAAAAAATCATGTAAATGAGTTTTTTTATATAGCGGACAACGGAGCAGGTGGATCTCCTATATGGTAACAGAACACCGCCGCCAATGAACAATCGCGTCACAGTCCGCGCATTTGTGTTGAGGCTTTTTACGTAAAAAGCGTCCGATATGCTCACTTACTCTGCGAATCACAGTACAAGTACCGTTTCACGCTGAGTATTCTGTAACCCCGTGCTATCATTTCGGACGAGCCGGCCCAATTAGTGCGTCAGCTAGTCTCTTCCACCGGTGCGACAGTATTAAGACACTCGCCCGACCACTATCAAGCCAGAGATCGAATAAATTATAAATTAAATTATATTTGTCCGGGATACATAGGATTTAGTTGCGAAAAATTTGACTTATACGGGTGCGGTTTATAGGAATATCGTTCGACTTGTGGAGTTGAAATTAAACAATAATTCGACTTAAATTTATGGTACACATTTATTTATATAAATTTAAAATGCACTAAAAAAACTAATTAACTAATTTTATTGCTATGATTTCCGCTATGATTTTGGAGAAGTCCAAGTAAGACGCCACAATAATTTACTAACTACCACCTACGGAGTCTCGTATTTTTTAATTCTAGTTAGAGGTTAAATATTCTTATCAACGCCTCATAGGGAAATAATATTTATTAGACGTATTATCGCGTATTTAGACGTTCAGCGCAAGAGAATAGCATTTTTTCGACTTAATGAGGATTTAAACTAAACGAGGTTCATATTATGGTCCAAAAGCAGCCTAGGACATCTACCCACAAGATAGACAGACGATCTTATAAAGGTCGCCGGAGGAAACTGGATGCAGGTCGTTTTGGGCTGGTATGCACTGAAGTCCAAAAGGGACACATGTGTCCAGCAATGGACGTCCTACGGCTGAAATGATGAAAGGGTGTTAAATTATGTTCGACTGTCCGCATTTCTAAATGAATTGAACGATTGCAATTTTTTATTCTGAAATGTAACGGATTAACGCATATATATACACCACACTACTGATAACAAAGCTGAAATAATAATACAACTACAAACTTTTTCCACGTAATGTTGTGGCTTATCGGTGTAAAAATATTTTATGCATATTATAGTCTTGATGTAATATGCATATTTAGGTAGACGGGCAAAAACAATGTATTATATAAAATATTGATAATTTTAAGAGCAAAAGTGACACAATAAATAATAAGGATAATCTTGTTTTACAAGCTACGCATTTCAACAAAATTAGCCATTCTTTTGTGAGGCAATGCACTTTTATAACTCTCTAATATAAGAGAACTTTCTGTGTATACATTCAAACAATGTGTTAAATTTAAATTGTATAAAAATGCAAGCTAAGTAACAAAACTGCTTGAGTGCGTTGCTTTATTAATAATTATAATAAAAATATTAATTTAACAATACATTCTTTTGAGTTTTTGCCAGTTCATCTCGAGGTTGCATATCCAAAAGTGGTTGTAAATAAGAACACACTATAAGAATATTATTTATCTTAATATAATATATTATCGTCTATCGTCTGTCCACTTTGTGGGTGGACGTCCTACGCTGCACTTGCTGGTCCGTGGTCTCCACTCTTAACACTTTTCAGCCCCATCAGCGATCAGCTCGAAGTGCAATGTGTGCTAATCCGGTTAATTTAAATATCGTTTATATTGTGGTTATAATGTTCGATAAATGTTATCGAAGCATCTCAGTCAGTCAGTGTTCACGATTCATTACAAATCATGTCAGACGTAAAACAGCCCTCGTTTCACCTAGGGCGGTATAAAAGACTAATCTTTGACGTTTAAAGTATATTTTAAACCTACAAATATTTAAAATATATGAATAACGGAGTGAAATAGTACTTGTATTGTGTTTCCCTGAATGAGAAAGCTGGAGATTCATTATGTTATAATACATCAAAAAGTCGGCAACTCAACTAAAGCATGGATTCCATACATATATAACAAAATACAATAAACAAAAACTATTTTACGTATTTATCCCATGACACGCATTGATTCCACCATAATTAATACAAAATTCAAAAACAGCCTGGATGGCTGTATAGCATTGATGCATAGAATGGTTTGACAAATGATCATTGTATATATAATGTATATTTACTGAAAAATCCTGAACATTTTACCAGGGTATTTATTTAACTTTAAAAAAATATCCTTTCAACTAAACAACACATAAACCCTTAGTAGGTTAGGTCCTTTGCTATTATAAAAATGCATTATAATTTGAATTAAAATTTATAATATTATCTTATAAGGTCTATTGGTTCATATTTAAATTTACTAATAGCTGAATTACAGTGAAGGTAGATTTATTTAATTTCTAATATGATTTCTTAAATACAATATTGTTAATAAATTTTAAACTTGTATGAACAATATATTGTGTGATAAGTAGTTACAATTTGCTAATCAATTCTATTAGAAAGAAGCAAATTGTGACTAGTTTTTGTTACTGTATATCTAAAATTTCTCTATTGTTTTATTTGTAAGCATTTCTTTATAAGTTCATTTAATATATATAATATAAAGGTAATGTTAGTTATATTATATCAGTGAAAACTGTATATAATATTGAAAGTTGGGATAATATATGGGGTTATGATATTTCAAACAAAAGATCATTTAAACTACAGTAATCTTCATGATTAGCTGGCTCATAGTTCACAAATGGTCAAGTGCTGAGGCAATTTGACACTTCCTGTCTCTTTGTATTAAATAATTGTAGACACAATTTCATTTCATTCATTCACTTTAGTATCATTTTAATACTTATAAGTTTTTATTAAGTATATTTTTTTATTATGCTTTAGTCTTTTTAACTATCCAATTGATAGATATAATAATTTAGAAAAATATCTTGAATAAAACTAAATAAATCCTATAACCTAATTTATATTCCTAAATTATCAATCATATTAGATTTATATACTTTTTTAATTACTTGAATAATTTTTCAACTGACATTTAATTGAATACTGTATATATTTTATTAAATTAATACAAAGATATCACGATTTGAACAATAATCTATTATTATTTTTAGTAAATATTTAAATTAAATTATGTAAACGTGACGATTCACTTGCAAGTCTCTTTAACATCGTATAGAGCTACAATTTCGCGGAAAAAAATTAACTGCTGGTACCCAATCAAGTTATAACTCGCAAAAAGAATGGTTCATTCAAGAAACAGCTTCATTCGAGCTGGCTAAGGTTGACCCCGAAAGCTACTTGTACCTTACAATGAATGAAATAACACTCATTGATTATAGCTGCAGGGTCATATATAAGGGCGGCGGTCTTACTTGTTTCATTTATATGTTATCTTGTTGTATCGTTATATTTCGATGATTTAGCTGGGATATACTAGTATTTAGGATTTAATTGATATACAACTCATCAATGGAAGATTTTAAGGGTCTAAAATGGCCGGGGAAGGGCCTTGCCTATATCGCAGGGCGCGACATAGATCACGTAAAAATGTGTATTACAAGCGAAACTTACTTCTCAGATGCCTCGGTCATGATTCGACACGTCGAATATTCTAATTTCTACTCGCCACTTCACAGATTTCACCATTTTTATGACATAAATACATCAGATTTACTTAAGAACGAGTAATATTTCGGCCCTTTGTTGGGCCTCAATACGCGTGCGTCGATGACAGTCCGGGCGGGTTTTCAATGAAATCGGCGTGTTTGTGCGACAGGTGGCGCGGGAATCGTGCGGAATCTCAAGGGACACGCTGCGATTGGCTGATATTGGCACGCTTGCCGCCTCGACCATACGCAGCGAGGTATCTGGCTATTCGGCCAATGACGTAGTTACTTGAGCGGAGTTCACTGAACCGCGGCCTTTTAAAATTATTTGAATAATTCACCACTGTTTGAAGATTACGAGACTTTTCTTTAAAATAACTAACTGAGCTTAATAAAGTTTTTTAAATACACGTTTTCACAATTTAATAATGCGAAATTTGATGTAAAATAGCCCGAAAGCGTATTTAACACCGGTAGAGAAATCGAACGTAAAGTAGGTCAGATCGCATCCGAGGCTTCGAGGGATACTGAATGAAACGGTTTGCAATGGGCCCCTCCGTTCATACAGCGCACCATTGAAAAATAAATAGGTCAAATCATTGCAGTGTGGCCCAATTTCAGGTCAGTTGCATGAAGCTTGGGCCCTAGCACTAGCTTCTATAAATAGACGCTCTATATTCGGGTAGGTCATGAAATGCAAGCCTCTTTAATGTAGGTTACCTGATTTTCTTTGTTAACCGGTGACGTAGTTTGATATGACGTCAGAGCATTCGCTCGGAACAATGTTAAAACATTTTAGTTAGCAACAAAGAAATTTTTTAACATATTCAGAACTTTGATTCAGGAAATTCAATTGATGTTAACACTATTTAAAATAAGATAATTCTTGACAAATACCAATCTTTTTAATTTAGAAAATACATTAAATAAATTTTATACAAATTTCATAAAGAAAACAAAATATATGTAAAATTGTAATAATTTATTGTGATTTAAACTTTATATAAAACAGATATCTAAGAGTTACTCTTACGAATATATTTATTTTTATTTAGATGTGATTTTTTTAAATATGTATTAAAATATAGTATTTATATAAAGGTATATGGTAATGTATTCAAAACATACGAGATCTAAGTAATGTTAAGATTTATCTACCAATACTTAAGATGTACAAAATAATTTCAATACTCAATAGCGTCTTACAAATAAAATTTATATAAATATTTCTAAAATTTTAAAATTACAAATTATCATATTCCGGGTCAGTTTTGGTGACTGAAGCCATCGCTCCTCTTTTAATATCTTCACTTTGTAAAGCCGCTTGGTTGATCACATTCTGAAAACACAATATCGAGAGTTAATATTTTACATTCAATTAATATACGAATTAAATAGTATCTCTATTAATGTTTAAATTATATTAGAGTTGTGAGAGCCATGCTGAAGCATATGCTGACGCATTAATTGCGTCGGCTCGTCCGAAGTCCGAAGATACCGAGTGATCACAGAATACTCAGCGTGAAACGGTACTTGTACTTTCGCAGAGTGAGGATATCGGAGGCACTTAAAAAAGATGCTTTAGCGACGTAAAAAGTCGGCAACACAACTATGCGCCGAGTTTAGCGCGGTTGTTCATGGGCGGCAGTGTTCTCTGACCATATAAGAGACCTGCTCCGATGTCCGCAATAGAATAAAAAAAGTGAACAGAAAAATCCTCTTCCAGAAATCCTAAGAATTAGGACATGGGACTTAGTTCTAAATAATCATAAAACTTTCAAAGTTATTCATAGCTTTATTTTAAAGGCGAATATTTTAAAAGTATTTTATAATGCCATCTTAAATAAATTATTTCTATATATTTCATTAAAATAAACGCCATCTAGTGGCACATTAAAAAAACTTCAAAATATTTAATAAGCTTTCTGCAACAAATGCGTATCAGTGAATGACAGAATGTTTAAAATTATTTTTAATATATATATTTTGTGGTTTAGCGGATAGCAGAGTAGGTGGGTCTCCTATATGGTAAGAGAACACCGGTGTCTATGGACAACCGCGCCACATTCCACGCATTGGTTGTGTTGCCGGTTTTTCACGCTGCTTTCTAAGGGACTCCGATATCCTCACTCAGCTACCAACGTTTCACGCTGAGTGTTATATGAACTTATGATGAACTAATATTAATTAAGGGCGAAAAAAAACTATGTATTGCTACTAAAAGTAAAATTCCTAATTAAATATTAAAACTAATTTGTAATATTTAGTAATACGTATTATTTTTTCAGTTAAAACTAAGTTAGTTCTGATAATATAAATTGTTAAAAACTTACAATATGATACAGCCCATCTTTGTTGGGTCTACTCTGCGAATATACCATGCTGATTTTTGTATTTTGCACAGCAATAGGACTCTTCTTAGAAATAGTCTCTGCTATTTCAATAACTTCCTTCAAAGCTCTGAAAAGTTTGAATTGTTATGTTAGAAAAATAGAATATTTAATTAAAAACTTTTTTTTATAACACTGATGGCAAACGGGCAGCAGGCTCACCTAGGGCAAACAGTCCTCCGCCCATGGACACACCAATAATTAATAATTATTGGGGTGTATTAATAAGTAATATTGATAACTTGCTTATAATTAAGCAAAACTCTATTTTTTTATATATTTAAAAACAGCTCTTGGAAAAATGTATTTTATAAGTTTTCATTAGCCTTTTGGTGTATGAGTCTTTATGGTTATTAATTCGATGCGTATTTTTGAATCTATTATTATCAAAATTAATATAGAAAAACTGATAATAGGCTGTTATTCGCAGTATTGGGCGCGTTGATAAACATTGTGTAAACTTACCAAGTAATGTTATAAGCATATATTTGATTATACCTATGTGAATAAAAATATTATAGTCAAAATTTGATATAGCGACTTTCAAGAGATCGTATAGTTGCCGACGTAATATCCGATAGTCGTTATAAGCAATACTAATAAACTATTATAGTAGTTATATTTATATTGGTTATGTATGAGCAGATGAGCAGATGGCCGACGGCGCCGGAAAGTGTTAATAGTGGAGAACACGGACTAGCAAGCGCAGCGTAGGACCCACAAGGTGGACCCACCTTAGAAAGGTCGCCGGAAGACGCTGGATGCATGTCACCTCAGACAGGTATGCATGGAGGTCCATAGGGGAGGCCTATGACCAGCAGTGGACGTCCTACGGCTGAAATGATGACGATGAGATCATGTATGTGAATTTGTTATCAAATTAATTGTCAGAAAAGATAATAATAATTAACATACTAATCAAACTGTCACTTACGCAGTGTAAACAATTGGTAAAGAATGTGCAATGTCAAATGGCCAGGAAGAGATCTGAAACGTGGTCCCTTACGATGGGTCTAATGAAGAAGCTCAGAGTCACTCAGCGAGCTATGGAGAGGGCAAAGCTCGGAGTCTCGCTGCGAGATAAAATCAGAAATGAGGTTATCCGCAGCCGAACCAAAGTGATTGACGTTGCCCGCC
>DWCF01005670.1:0-13753 GCA_018230265.1 Delias oraia
CTTATCCTATAAGTTTGTAATAGTAGGTGTTGGTAGTTTAAGGAGTGTTATCTTCATCCTATTTCTGACGCTAAGGAAAGTTTTTCAAAACTTACTGGTACAACCGATGTGAGCGCTAAAGTTCAAAGTTTTTGATTGTGCGAAAGTTTTTGCTGAGGATAATAAGTCACATTAGAAAGTGCCAGAACACGTGTTATTATATATTACAAATACGTGTATTCTGTGGAGTTCAATAGAATAAAAGGTTTGTCTGATCAGCCGTGGGAGAGCCATGCTGAAGCATGTGCTGACGCACTAATTGGGCCGGCTTGTCCGAAGTAATGCCACGGACTCACAGAATACTCAGCGTGAATCGGTACTTGTATTGTGTTTCCCAGAGTCAGTGAGGATATTGGAGGCTTTAAAAGTGCCGCTTAAGTGGCGTAAAAAGTCGTCAACGCAACTAAAGCGCGGACTGTGGCGCGGGTGTCCATGGGCGGCGTTATTCTCTTATCCAACTGCTCTGTTTTCCGCTATACTAAAAAAATAAATAAAGCTAATAATATTTGTGATAGAAATATGTTCTCAAAGAACCATACAATAAAGTATAGAAAAACCAAATTGTCGAAATAATTTCCCTCAAGAAATCATGCGACACAGTTGACGAGTTGCATCGTCATTGGATTTTGTTTGCTATATGAATAAACATAAGGACGGTTTTACTATAAAACAATATTACCATTTATAGGTCATTTCCTTACCTATATTACTTGTTACAATATTAATATCCTGAGGAAATGACGTGAGAATTAGGGTTTAAAGTCATTTTACGGAATGTGTCATCTGTTCAAATAATCTTTTGGATTTACTCATAGGTAACACCGGAAGTTAAATAACTAGAGGACCCGGTAGACGTAATCCTAACTGATGTGGTTCACAAGTTCTAAATATAAATCCTTAGACCCGTTAATCAAATCTTAAGTGGGAGAGGCATGCCGAAGCATATGTTAACGCACTAATTGGGCCGGCTCGTTAGAAGTGATACCACGGGCTCACATAATACTCAGCGTGAAATAGTAGTTGTACTTGAAACGGTACTTCTACAGTTTCGCTGAATGAAAGAAGATATCGGAGACTCCAAAAAATACCGCTTAAGTGGCGTAAAAAGCCGGCAACACAATCTACGGGCTGTGGTGTTATCTTACCATATAAGAGATCCACCTGCTCCGTTGTTCGCAATACAATAGTGTTAATGAATACTAGGTATATTCAAAGCTGATTTGGTAACATACATTCAATTGTTGTTTCCAATTTGGATAGGGAAAACTTTGAAACAAAGCTTACTATAACCTCTGAATGAACTTGTTCATGTTTGCGGCTTTGTTTGAGGTACTTTAAAGACATTATAAGTCTTTGACAGTGATAAATAATACTTTTAACATTTTATTCCATTATTTAAAATTATATGAATAAGATTTTTTTTTACAACTAAGTTCAGGGTGTTGAAATAAACTTGAATTTGTTTCTTTGAAAATAAAGTAAATCAATTGTATTTAAAGCGAAACAAGTGGTATCATGTTCGATCCCCGGTCCAATTATAAATTTATTATTTTCGATTTTTGGTGGCCATATGAGTGTTTTAACAATGTCACGCCCATGGGAGAGACATGCCTATGCACTAATTGGGTCAGCTCGGATTAATATCATCGTGAAAGAGTACTATGTTTGTTACGTAAGTATATTGGAGGGTCGTAAAATTAAACCGCTCAAGAGGCGTACATAGCATAAGAATTGTCGTCAAAAATTTCTGGTTTTTGATAGTCTTTATACTAAATGATTTTTATTTTTCTTCAATTTTCAGTTTAAACTAAAACTATACTGAATATGTTTACTTTGAAACAAAACTTAAATAATTTGAATTATTTCGAAATTCATTGAAATCGGTGTAAAGGTAAGTTCGTTGAATAATAAAACAACAAACATTTATAACTCTATTCACTATTAACTCAATTTAAATTAATTAAACCAAGAACGTAACATATTTTTTTTTAAAAAAGCAACAAATTGTAGTTTTAGATGGAATGGAAGTTAAGATATTTAATATTTTATGGTGGAATTTTTAAATTACATTTATTACTGCGATATCTGTATCAAAACTTGATATGGAGATAACAAATACAAATAAAAAAATTATAAGAAATAGTTCAAAGAGTTTCTTATCAAATGTTTTATCAAATTTAAAACAATGATTATAGAAATTATATGCGTGGAAAACTTTTTCAGTGACATAATAAATTTTCAATACTCGTTTTTCATTAATTTAAAGCTTGTAATTTTATTCCTAAAATTGATATTATAATAGTTGTAATAGTTTTTAATATGGTCTGCAAGGTCTAGGGATGCCACTGGGCGGAGCAGCGCTAATATTACCTTCAAGCTCGTTCGTCAGTGTTTCCATTAAAAAAAGTTTATAATTGTATTACATTTATTTATCATACTTAGTCTACTCAGACATCGTGCATAAATGCCACACTTCAGACCCACCAAACGCTAAATAGCAGCAGTTATGACTTGGTTGTACTCTTCCGGCAGTGATGGACTGATGGTGTATCGCACGTTCCACGTAGAGCATTTTTCCTGAGCCGTTTCTCATCAAGAATCGCTCCTGTAGGCACACTGCCATTGGACACCGAAATCAATGTGAAACTATTCGGTTTTGAGCAAAGAACCTTGATATTCTGTACTGGAACTTCCTTTCCGTAATACATAACAGATGCAGGATTGTGCCGTACCGAGAGCTTACCCGGTATCAACTCTCCCATATGCCAGGACTTCCATCCCAACTTTCATGTCTACCGAGCACCGCTTTCCCAGATAAATGTGGTCATGTTTGTTGGTATCCAATCAAAATCTCCAGCGATTTCAGCAACCTCCACATTTTCGCTTTGCTTTGCATGGTAGAGGTAGTTGGTGATTAGGTAGGTAGGTTATTTAGTAGGTGGTAGGTTAGCTTTCTATAGGGAGTGGTCCTCCGGAAAGACCTCCAAGCAGCGAAGGCGTGGTCATAACTGGTACTTGCATCATAACAGTGTCTTGACCTTAGTGTGGATAGAGATGTTGAGGTGGGAATGGGTGCGGATATTGATGGGTAAGCTAATGTGGATGGGGATGTCCAGGTGGACAGGGATGTCCAGGTGGACAGATATGCCCAGGAGGACCGGGAGGTCCAGGTGGACCGGGATGCCCAGGTGGACCGGGAGGTCCAGGTGGACCGGGATGTCCTGGTGGACCGGGGTGTCCAGGTGGACCGGGATGTCCAGGTGGATGGTGGTTGTTACTCATGGTTTACAAATGTAAAGTTATAATATGTTTACAAATCTGTGGTTCACTCGCGCGTACACTCAAAGATTAAACAATAACTGCGAAATATTCATCGAATTTTAGCTTATATCAATAGCTAATCTTATCAAATTCCTGATATCATTTCAGGTGAATAATTCTAAATGACTAAAACGTTTGCATGACCCAATATCCTGTTACTGTATTGTGCTGAGTAATATTTTTACAAAGTAAATGTTTAATAGATAAATTAATAAAGTATTTGAAAGTATATTTGTAAAACATTTGTTTTTGAACTGGTTTTGTAAATGCTTTTTAGAAATTAAGTTTTCTGCCACAGGTGGCGCTGATATGTACGCTTTAGCCTAAATGCGTAGATTTGTAAACACCTTTTTGTTATTTCAATGTATGTGACTTGTGAACAAAAAATATCATCATCATCATTTCCGCCGTAAGACGTCCACCACGGCTGGACATAGGCCTCCCTCTTAAATGTCTTGTATGGACGTATATGAGTCTTTGACACTGATAAGCAATCCTTCCAGATCTTCATAAGAAATCTGTCTATCTATTCTGTGTTATTTTACCGAACAACGGAGAAGGGAAGCGCCTGGTAGTAAGTGCACATGGGTAATCAAGTCGCAATAAACTTTAAAAAACCTAATGATATATTAGCGCTCAATAAAGTGACATAATTCATAAACTATATCTTTTTTCTATATATTATTTATTAATATTTTGACGTATCTTTTGTTTTTTATGAAAAAAAATATATATGAATTTGAATTGAGCTCGGATCGCTGAAATGAAATGCTCCGTTTACACACCAGATGTTACATTATGAGTTCAGCGACGGCACACATGCTTATAATATGAACAATCTGTTAATTTTCATACGTAAGGTATAAAACAGGTTTAATTTTATATCATATTCAATTACGTGAGACAAAACACCTTAAGACTAGAGTCAGCCTGTTTTGAGATTATTTTTATGGTATACCGGACAACGCAGCGGTCACCTATAAAATAATAGAACACCGCCGCCATAGATAATCACGCCACAGTTCGCGCTTTGGTTCTTTTGCCGGCTTTTTACGTCGTTTTAACGATATAATTTCAAGGGCCTCCTATGTCCTCTCTCACTCAGCCAAACACAGCACATGTGTCGTTTCACGCTGAATATTCTGAGATCCCATGGTATCACATTGAACGAGCTGGCTCAATTTGTTCGTCAGCAAATGCCTCATAATTGCTCTCCTACGGGTGCGACAGTGTTAAGATACTGGTCCGGCCCTTCTAAAGACTGAATAAATTATACATTGAATTATTAATGTTTGGATCGGGATTTGAACTAGATACCTATCGCTTCGTGGTAGACTTATAAAACCTGTTAGCTACGAGATTTTTAGAATTACCAATTTTATTTAGTAATAACCCAGTATTCATAACTTCAAGGTAACCAAAGACTGGGACACTTACTTTTGGCTTTCGCCAAAAGAATTATTATTAGACAATTAAAAAGTTTTAGCAGAGGATCGAAGCAAAATTGATTTGACTCGAGATGACTTGGATCTTTTAATTTTAGATACGATTAAACATTTGGAGGATAATATGAATTATGAATAATCTGCTTGACCCAGTTAGTGCGGGCCATGCACCCGTATTTAATATTACTGATTACAGATTTACAGACTCTCTAGTATTCAAAAATTGAGCAAATTCCATAACCCACATTATGGAGCTATTTCTATGAAAAATAGGATGAAAATTAGCAGAAGGCTCATCTAGGATAAATGATCTAGTGCTCTAAAGTAGGTGACTATGAACATCCTTTGCTCCATCTGGGCCACATATGTGTTATTGGCCTTTAAAAATCATACTCACGGTCTTCAGACTAAATATAAAAGTATGTTATTTTATATATTTTTTACGGTATAGCGGTTATCAGACTAGGTAGATATTTTATATGGTATAGAAACACTGCCACCCATTGACGGCAACACAACAAATCCGCGGATTTGTTGTGTTGCCGGATTTATACGCGACATTTTTAGGAGCCTTCGATATCCTCACTCACTCAGTGAAACACAGTACATGAGTACAAGTACTGTTTTGCAATGAGTATTCTACTGTTGTACAGCCTTTAAATAGGAAATATGAAATACTTCCTTTGATCAATGAAATTGGAGAAATTAATTCTCCTGCCCATGAATAATAAAACGTTTTTGGAGAAGAAAAATATTGTATTAAAAAACCTTAAGGTCTCAAGAGGTTCAACTCGTAATTGCTTTTGTTTTTCAAAGAAATTCACTAAACGGTTGTCTATTCTATATTTGTATTAAACAATTGTATTTTTAGACCCCGAGCCTGGAGTCCTCAACGACTTTTTGATACAAATAAATAGATTTAATGCTGATTTGATTGAGATATCATACAATTTGTAATAATTTGAACTCATATACAAAGTCTTGTTATTTTAACTAACAGACTATGACTTATAATATATTAAATAAAATTATATGTGTAGCAGAATCACAGTATTTGTAAATGAAAGATACTACTTTACCCGTGGGAGAGCTATGCTGTAGCATATGCAAACGCTCGAATTGGCTCGTCCGAAGTGACCACAGACTCACACAATACTCAGCGTGAAACGGTATGTGTACTGTTATGCTGAGTAAGTGACGATATCGGAGGAACTTAAAATGCTTTTTAAGCTGTGCAACAACGTAGCAGGATAAGAGAACACCGCCATCTATAGACAACCGCGCCACATTCCACGCTTTGGTTTTGTTGTCAGGTTTTTAATGCGTTTTAGCGAAATAATTTCTAAACATCATAAAAAACTTAAAAATAACACATATTGGAGCCCAGCACAGATAAGAATCAAGAATGAATAAGGCAAAAGTTACGAAGTTATACAAAAAAACGTTTCGTATCAGAAAATGTAAATAACTTCAGAATTAATTTAACTTAAGAGACAAATTAATCAAAGTTCTGCGAAAGATGTTAATTTATCAATTCTTCAACGAGTATTCTTTTCTCGTCCCTTCGTTAGATCTCATTTATTTTATCTCGAGAAGGGAAGTGGACTCGAAATAAATGTGATGACGAATGGAATTTATTCTTACACATTATGGCGAATTTAAAATTTTTAAAATACAAAAATTCGTCAACACCCGACCTTATAAAAGTCGCCTATGACCAACAGTGGACGGCTAAGGCTGAATTGATGATGATGATGAAAAAACAAAAATCATGTATATAAATTGACTAGGTCACTTCGATTGTTTTATAGTATAGTGGACAACAGAGCAGGTGGATCTTCTATGTAGTAATAAAATACTTCAGTTTATAGACAACCGCGCCACAATCCGTGCTCTGGTTGTGTTGTAGGCTTCCTACGCCGCTTAAGCCTACGCCGCTTAATTTCAAGAGCCTCCGATATCTTAACTCACTCAGTGAAGCACAGTACAAGGAACATTTCACGCTGAGCTTTCTTTGAGCCCGTGATATCACTTTGGACGAGCCCAGTGCATTAGCATTCAGCGTAGCTCTCAAACGGGTGTGACAATGTTAAAAAACGCGCCCGGCCACTGATAAGCCCTTCCAAAGACCGAATAATTTATAAATTAAATTGTTTTTTTTTTCGGAGCTGGAATCAAACCTGATACATCTCGCTTCATGGTAGACTTATAAAATAACTTAGCTACGAGACTCTATATGATGAAAAAGTCCTATCTATCCTAATATTACCTGGAATTGGAAAAATATTCTATTTTGGATATACCATATTAAGAAAGGTTTTTGAATATTATCTGATTGCGTCTAAATTAGTCTGAGTGAAGCCTATATAGTATGTAAAATCAAATATTTGTGTATCTAAATCAAAAGTTCGTAAATAATAAAGGCACCATTTTATTTTCAGATACATTCTACACCATACAGTATTCAGTTTCACAGTAAAAATATGTGCGTTTGTGGCCTTTAAATATTTGTACACAGAAGATATTTTATTGAAATATCAGTTATACAATTGTTTTCTTGTATTTTAATGTGAGACTCGCTCGTGGGAGAGCCATGCTAGCATATGCTACCGCTTCAATTAGCCCGTCTCGTACGAAGTGATACTTTTACTATATTTCGCTGAGTGAATGACGATACCGTAGGCCCCTTAAAATGCAGTTTCAGCGGCGTAAAAGCCGGCAACACAACTAAGGTGCGGACTTTACAAGTACCAACCTTTACCTGGTACCTTTTAAACTAGCCAATAGCTTATAAATAAACCAAATATTGTAAATTAGGCGATAAAAAAATTAAACCCTATGAGTTTCTTATTGGTTCTTTTTGTAGAAGTATATCTTCTTCCGAACCAATGGTAACTTTATTATTGTAAATCGACTTGCATAGGTGCCTCTTAGGGGCCTATAATAAATGCCGGATAAATATAATATCATATAATAAATTATTATATGTAATTATTATGTGTAATTATTATATGTTTAATGAATTAATAATAAATGATTTTGAGTTTAAATATGGCTGTGGCGCGGTTGTCTATGCACGGCGGTGTTATCTTATCATTTAGAAGATCTACCTATCCGGTATACCATAAAAAAACAAATAAGGGCCTCCGTAGCTACAGCACGGCTCTGTACTGTTAGCAAGAGCACTCACATTTGCGGTGAACGATATCGAAGGGACCCTTTTCCATTTCTACCTACATAAATAATGTAGAGTTTGAGTACGCCTATTATACTTAGCTCTATGGTTCTTTTGTTGACTAACCTGTAATAGGTACATACATTTTTGCAGTTCTTACTAGCATCTATTTATTAATTCTGATTCTCTATTACGGCCACGATCCGCCGGATTAAGTGTTTCTTCTATTATATAAAATTTAAATTATCTGGGAATTTTCATGATAAAAAAACGGATCTTCTATGTAGTAAAAAAAACACCACAGTTTAAAGACAACCGCGCCACGATCCACGCTTTGGTTGTGTTGCCGGCTTTCTACACCGCTTAAATGATATAATTTCAAGAGATTGCGATATCCTAACTCAGTCAGTGAACACGCAGTACAAGTACCGTTTCACTCTAAGTATTCTGTGAGCCCCTTTGGACGAGTTGGCTCAATTAGTGCGTCCGCAAATGCTTAAACATGGCTCTTCCACGGGTGTGACACTATTAAGATACTCGTCTGGCCACTGTCAAACCCTAACAGACACTGAATAAATTATAAATTTAATTATAAATGTCCGGACCGGTATTCGAACCCGACACCTTTCGCTTCATGGTATACATTAAAAACTATTAAGCTACGAGGCTCTCATTGAAGGCTTGTATATGGCTTTTTACATATATTAAACACAATATATATAAAATAACACAATATCATAATTTATAAGAACAGAAATAGAAACCTTTGACAATTACGTTCCAGCGTAGCAGCAAACAAACATACGGCATCAATGGCAAGAGATAGAAAATTAATTTGGAGCGCAATTATATAACGTAATTTTGCGAATGTGCTTCGACAATTTAGGATAAATGAAATTATTATACTAACATCATTATTTAAATTACAATTTTTAGACAATACCTCTCGCTATAATTTATCAATCACACAAAACCTACCTTTACCTTCTTTTCTTTTAAGAAAACTTAAAACAGATTTATTTTTTATATTGTAACAGATCACAAAGCTGGTGGGTCTCCTATATCGCAAAAGAAAACCGCCGGCCAAGGACAACAGTGGCACAGTCGAGCAGAAGGTTCATCTAGGGCAAGCGACCTTCTGCTCATGGGCACAACTAGCCCTTTCAGAGCTGCGGAATATCGTTACTCATTCGGCGAAACACCGTACAAGCGATGCACCGTTGCAAGTACAACTACTATTTCACGCTGAGTATTCTGTGAGCCCGTGGTTACACTTCGTACGAGTCAGCCTAGTTAGTACGTTAGCATATGATTCAGCTTAGCTCTCCCACCGGCTCACAGAATACTCAGTGTAAAACAGTTCTTGTACTTTCGCTGAGTGAGTGAGAATATTAAAGATCCTTGAAAAATAACTTAATTGGTGTATAATAACTGGCAAAACAAACAAAGCACGGATTGTGGGGAGGTTGTCCGTGGAGGTGATCTCTTACTGTAGAGTATACCCGCCTGCTCTGTTGCCCATTATACCATAAAAAATAGTAAGAAAAACGAGCAATCGTTTGTATAAGAGCTCCTCCTCTGCCCATGTACAGCCTTTGTTGAAGCGTTGTCGCCCTGATAGTGATAGATTTTTTTGTCAGTCGTATTGGTTTTGTAAATACCTGCGTAGGCAGTTGATTCTACAGAGTGGTGGTGCGAAACACAATGGATTAAAAACGCTCAGTTTTTTCCCCTCATTCACTTATTTATTTTCTAAATTTTTTTTTCTTTTTTTTAATGGCACCAGTACCTACTCCATTGTTTGGAGACGGACTTAAAGCCGAATGGTATCATTTTTAGTTTACTTTGTTACTTCATGTACTTACTAATAGTTACTGTATTTTTTATATACGTAAATATAAATTAATTAATTAATTACAACCAATAATTAATTATAATATTCGCCAAAAAGCTTAGTTAACTTAAGAAAACCTCAATCTAATTTACAGGGAAAACAACTTAATACAAGATTCAACAGGTGTTAGATAACGATATCGAAAAACCTTTTATGCCTTCTTACACCAAAGCGAGCTTTTCTATTCAAATTTAGCCAGATCTTGGAATGCGATGGATACCAGTAATGATAAATGTAATATCACGCTTTCCATGAGCAATCGCGACTTGGATGTGTTGCCGGTTTTTAATTCAACATCGCATAGGTGGGTTTTGGCCCGTCCAGGTGCTGGGTGTGTCCATGTACGGAGACCGCTTATCTTAGGTGTGCCTCCTGCTCGTTTGCACTGCTTGTGTAGGGTCTTTCAACAAGGACGGGTCATTAAATTTAAGCTCTTGAGTCAGTTGGATCTTGTACGGATGCAGACGAAAGTTCCGACGCAAAATTCTCCATGTTGAAGTCTGCGAAAGGCCGACTTCTTGTCTTCAGCGTTTCTTTGATATAAAAATGTTAGTTGGTTTTTTACCGAACTGGTTGTCTCAAATTTGCTTACCAATTGTTGGAGAGTAGACTTTGAAGGGCCATCGCGTCTGCTGTGAAATGGGCGCAATGCACCCAACGTTTGCTCAAACGAATTAATTATAAAATTTTATCGTTTGCACTCTATTTGCATCCTATATATAAAAAAAGATTATTATTATCGTTTTTTTTAATGTAAGATTGTTAGCTTAATTTAAATTGGATAATCATAATGATAACCAACAGAATATATAAAGACTTTCTATTTTACATTGCTTTTTCATATCCTATTTCAAAGGAAGCCTTCAGATGTTTTCCCGGTTAATTATAGATCATAAGATATACAATATTGTAATTTATATTTTTAATAAAATAAAAATATACAATAATTATAATAAAATCATTTATTGCTTCTGACAAATGTTCAATTCATCCTTAAATTAAACTTCAAACAAATGTATTTTTGTCAAAATCTTTGAGAGAGCTGGAGTTTGTACAAAGCTCGAAACTTGTATGACAGAATATTCAAGCTTCTCAATTGTGGATTTTTGGGGTAAACAAAAAGTAAACTGCAAAAGTGATTAATATAAAATAAATGTAGTGTTGTAATGTTACCATATGTATTTATGTACGTTACTTAACATGTTTGTTGTTTGATGTTGCCCAAAAGAGCATGTGTTTCATTTAATAGTGAGAATAATATTTTCTACGTAGTCCAGTTTAAGGAAAAATTAAGAGATTAATTACTTCTAAATATTAATTACGAGGGTTTTAGTAATACAGTTTTTATACAATTTTGTTTTAAATGATATAAAAATTTAAATTTGTGCTTTTACTTCTTTTGTCTTACCAACATTTGTTTTTAAGTTGGTAAAGTTTAAGAAAGTTTTAAAACATATTTAAAATAGAAACATTATAAAAATAACAAATTTAAGAAATATATTTGTTGAAAATTGTTTTTATTTTAACTTGAATTGTGATATATAGGATTCACTCCGCTTTAACCGGGAGTACGGGTGTGAGTACAGTCTACAAAACCCATCAGCCCCATAATGAAATATTATTTAAAAAGTACCTAACAAAAAATCTTACTACTTTAATATTTCATCGCAGCAATATAATAAAACTCTCCCATTCATAGTTGGTTAAAAAGAGGTCCAGATTGGGTTCATAAAACAATTTAGGACACCATTTATAGCGGCTTTGAGAAATATCGTTTACGTGGTCGGTGCCTTTATAGCATTCGAATCTCCTGAAACGTTTATTACTGTTTTGGGAATCGAACCGGCTATCACTGCCAATTCAGAGGTCATATCATAGTGCTTCAGTTTATAGTCTCTCGGACGAAATAAACGACAATAACCTAACATTTAAGTCCGTCTATAAGGCGTTTATTTTTTTATGGCATAGCGAACAACGGAACTGGTAGGTCTTCTATATGGTAAGAGAACACCGCCGTCCATAGAAAATCACGCTACAAACTGCGCTGCAATCTATGTTGCTGGGGTTTACAGTATAATTTAAAGAGCCTCCGATATCCTCACTTACCGAAACAGTGCAATTAACGGTTGAAACTGAGTATTCTGTGAGCCCGTGGTATCAATTCGGACGAGCCGGCCCAATCAATGCGTCAGCAAAGCTCTCCCACAGGTTAGCTACGAAACTCTCTAAAACATATATTTGTTCAATAGGTACCTAAGTAAGCTGCTTTTTATTGGCGTATTTATTTAGTTAATCCAATCGAAGACCGAACGCAGCCATTAACTGTCAATCATTTGGCAAAACATTGAATAATTTGGCACCGCCTGCCGGTGTCATGGTTAAAGTCACGGTTTTGGCAAGGCCTCGGGTGTAAAGGGCTTGGAATAGCACATGTCTCTTACCACGGAAGCATAGAGCTCTGAGACCTACTTAGTGAAGCTTGGAAGCTACATTAATTTTTTTTTTTGGTATAGCCACCAATAGCGCAGGTGGGTCTCGTATATGATAATAATCTCCTACCATACATGATTACACCGCAAATTAATTGTGATGCCGACATTTTCGCCGCTATAGCAGCATTTTTAAAAGCTTTCGATATCCTCATATAACTCAACGAAACATTAATAGCACAGTTTCAAGTGAAACTACCATTTCATGTTGAGTATTCTGAGACGATACAGGTATCAGGTACAATGCCGGGTTAGGAGAGAATTTAATTTGTAATTTATCCAGTCTTTGAAGGGCTTGAATGTGGCTGGATGAGAGTTTTAGTACTGTCTTAACCGAGAGTGAGCCATGGTGACTAATCGAGCTAGTTCGTTAAAAGCGATACCACGGCCTTACAGAATACCAGTGTAGTGTTTCACTTCGAATTGCAAAGTGGCTGAGGTTACCATAGCCTCAATAAGTTATATCAGTTAGTCATTGTGAAAAGTCAAACAACTGAACTGTAAGATTGTGGTGCGGTTTTCCACGAACCTTTATCTCTTATCATCAAAGAATCTGTCTGCTACGTACAATAAAATAATAAAAGTGAAATAATCACTCTTCTAAACCATATACAATAATGTTTTATACCTAAATTTGTAGGTATAAAGTTTTTGACTTGAAATATTTTCATTTATTAAAACTTGATGTCAGTATATTATTAAATTTACATAAAAGTAATATTAGTTTAAAATATTACAAATTCTAACTCTGTGTTACATTACATTTTTTATTCAATATGCAACAACATTAGGTGGGTTTCGTATAAGGTAAGAGAACATCGCTCCCCATAAACAACCGCACCACAATCTGCGCATTGGTTGTGTTGCCGGCTTTTGACGCTGATTAAGAGGCACTATTGAGAGCCTTCGATATCTTAACTCATTCTGTGAAACATAGGACAAGCACCATTTACCGCTGAGTATTCTGTGACCCCGTATCACTTCCGACGAGCCAGCGAAATTAGTGCGTCAGCAAGGTTTTAGCACGGGAAATACACGTATAAATAGAGCCTTTAAGCTGAAAGGTTTTAAAAGTGTACCATAGACTACGACGGATAGCATGGACTCATAGAATACTCAGCCTGAACCAGTATTGTGGGTATTAGAGGCCCTTGAAATTACACCGCAGAAGCCGCGTAAAAACCTGGAATTTCAACCAAAGCACGGATTATGGCTCGGTTGTCAACGGATGACAGTATTCTTACCATAGAGAAGACCCGCCAGAATCCACTATACCATAAAAATATAAATCAGTGTATAATTATGGCATTGTATGGCGCATGCGCGTAGTATATGTGGCCAGTAGCGAGAGATTCATGAGCCCGGCTTGACGCTTTTCCAGCGATTTTCC
>DWCF01005671.1:0-13751 GCA_018230265.1 Delias oraia
TCGCTCCTCACTTCACGTAGCAATGATTAAGATCAAATGCGTTTTAATAATTTTTTGGCTTGTCGAAAATATTTCATAAAGAAAAATTGAAATAAATGTGCGCTACTAAGAGATATAACAGACGAGCAGCGTCGCAGGAGGAAATTAATGAAATAACGAGAAGAATATTCTGAAAAAGTAGCGACTGGCGTTTTCTATTTCATTTTTGAAATACCGGATATTACGGCGCGATTGTCCATGGGCGGCGATGATATTACTTTTATTTATATGTACTTTTTGAATATATAACTATTTTTAACTAATATAAAGTATTATAATCGATTTTTTTAATACATTAAAGCCTTATATTTTCAAAATTGTGTCCGTTTATCCTCGATTATTGACGTTCCACAACTGAGTATTTTTTTATACATGTTTATACTGTGTGGAATAAATTGTCTGCAGAGGTAATAATAAACTAATGCGATTTTGGGGACCTTAGAACAACAACATCGAACCCGCGACCCAAGACCGCTTACTTTACGTGAGCATTCTGCTCATTGGCTTCTGGATTTTCATTTTTAAATAGCCTCGTAGCTCAATACTGTCGCACCCGTGTCAGAGCCATGCTTAAGCATATGCGGACACACTAATTGGGTCGGCAGAGTGAATCAAAGACCCTTAAGTAAAGGATGTGAAAAGCCGGCAACACCACCAATTTGCGGTCTGTTGCGTGGATGTCCATACGCGGCGGTGTTCTCTCACCTTATACGAGACCCACCTGCCCCGTTCTCCGCTATAAAAAAATAGTGCACAGAATAGTATTTCTACTATTCTGCACAGCTGTGTCGTAGATTTTCTATTGAGTTTAAAGAAAACGCCGTTAATATGTGCAGCCATTTCAAACGAAAGTGTCGTCATTAAGATAACGCCAGGTTGAGTCGGTCGTTTACAACGTTCTGAAGGAAATGATAGCATGATCCCAAAAGATCACTTCGCACTCAGTCTGTGCTTCTATGTAACTAGAACGATTATTTGTTTGAAACCTTTGCTATCATCAATGAATCTTAAGCTAATATAATATTCTTTTTTTATGGTATAGCGAACAACGAGGCAGTTGGTTTCCTTATATGGTAAGATAACATCGCCGACCATGTCCAATATACGAAACGATTAGAACCGCGCCACAGTCCGCTTTTGTTGTATTGTCGGCTTTTACGCCACTTAAGCGCCATTATTAAGGGCCTCCGATAACCTCACTCAACGCAAGGCACTTTGGCCGGCAACGTACCCGTAGCTCTGCAAGAGCTAGGAGTGTCTATGGATGGAAGACCGCTTGCCCTGGACGAGCCTCCTGCTAGATTGCCATCGATTATATATAAAAAATCAGGAAAACAAAGTAGAAGTACCGTTTCAAGCACAATTTAGATTTATTAAACCACTTAGCTACGAGGTTCTCAAAATATTATTTGTAATTCCATAATACCTTCGTATAACCAATCAGGTACCCCGTTGTGTATGGTTCCAGGTACGCCGGTTTCCGTGACCCGGTATCCCGTGGAGGACCGCGGAGCAGGCCTATAGTATATGTCGTAGTCTTTGACGGTGATCAGCCCGTGTCCCTTGGGTGTCCACATAGCAAGGATGAGCAGAGGACCTTCGGAGATCACACCGCCCCCAACTTCATCTGGTAATGGTGTAAGCGGATACGATTCTCTGTGAACAATGTTATTTTTAAGCAAATTGATATAAAATAATCCTTTTTTTCACTATATATTATTAATTATATTTATAAGTATATACATATATTATTTATTATATATTAATTAAATTATAATTATAATTATACCATTTAGCTAGGTTAATAGGTTAGGTAGGTAATATATGTTGTTTTGAATTTTGAGCGATCTTTAACTGTAACGGCGATAGTGATAAAAACTTATATTAAATTAAATTTTAGGTCGAGTTTGTGAAGAATCGAGGTGTTATTATAGACTACTGACTTAAGGTAAGATTGTTTGTCAGTTTAATTTAAGTATCATCATCATCAGCCTATCAAGTCCACTGCTGGACATAGGCCTCCCCCAAAGGCGCCAATCTATTACGACCTTGAGCAATCTGGATTCACCGGTTTCCCGCGACCTTCATGAGCTCGTTTTTCCATCGCGTGACGGGACGTCCCACTCTCCGTTTTCTGGTACGCGGTCGCCACTCGAGAACATTTCTTCCCCATCGGTTGTCGGTTCGTCGAGCGATGTCACCAGCCCATTGCCAGTTCAACTTACTAATATGGCGGGAAATGTCGGTTACTTTGGTTCGGTTGCGGATAACCTCATTTCTGATTTTATCTCGCAGCGATACTCCGAGCATTACCCTCTCCATAGCTCGCTGAGTGACTCTGAGCTTCTCCATCAGGCCCATCGTGAGCGGCCACGTATAGGTTATATTATTGTACCTACTCAATATAAAAGAAACATTCACAGAAACAAATCGTCATTTTCACATCCTGAAGTTTTAAATAAATGTCTCCACTGCACGCTAACAAGAAGTCTTAAAAAGTAAAAGGTATTCAGTATTAAAAAATGAACTTCTATAGAGTGAATAGCCGACCTCGACATGTCAAAGATATGGTATGCAGTTTCTTTTACTTAAAATACAAAATGCTCTGTCAGCAATATTGCGGTATTGCGTCTTTATTTCCGCCAGCGTAAAATATTGTTCTATAAAATCTTATCTTTGAACAAAATGGCGACCTGTGTTAAAATAAAAATTTTCCAATAACCAGATGTTTTGTCATATTTGATATTAAAAATTACGAATTTTTTAAAAATTCTATAGTGGAAAACGGAGCATGTAACTTTCCTAAATGGCAAGAAAACACCACCAACCATCATGGACTACCACTCCACAATACGCACTTTGGTATGTTGCCGGCTTTTTACGCCACTTAAGCAGCATTTTAAAGGGCTTCCGATATCCTCACTCACTCAGCGAGACAGTACCAAAGCACAAGTACCGTTTCACCCTGGGTATTCTGTGATCCCGTGGTTTTACTTCGGACGAACCGGGACAATAAGTGCGTCTGAAAATGCTTCAGAGGGGTTCACCCACGATTGCAACATATATAAATCGAAACCGAAAATAGAAACCAAATAAATTATAACTGTCCGGATCGGGATTCGAACCCGATATCTCTCGCTTCATGATAGACTAACAAAACCGTAGCTAAGAGACTCTCAAAGTTATCTCTTATAATTATTACGTCTTTATAAAATTTTGCAAGTTTGCTACAGAAATTCGCTAGAGGCTAAGTACCGATTTTAAGCGCTTTATCTAAAAAGCTGTTTGCGTCATGATTCAGATATAAATGAACTTTGGAGCTGATTTAAACTTTGTGCATTATAGTTTAATTGCAGCTGAAACTGCTAACCATACTTTTATCCTCTTGGGAGTAATATGGCGATTATCTTTAAGATGCTGCGGTTCTTCGGACGTAAGATCATCAGGAATTAGCGTTTTCCAAGTATGCTACTAATACTTTTATCCCAAAAGTGGTTCAGCGGGACTTCACGGGATCTGCGTTGTGACAAAGAATGAGGTCTACAACTGTAAGCAGAGATCTATGAAAATTAATATATTTTCCATAGTTTGGTAGTTCAAAAATTTGGCTGGACTTCTCTAATTAAAAATTGAATTAAACTATCAAGCAATCCATTCTATTTTTATGAGATAGCGGACAACGGAGCAGGTGGATCTCCTATATGGTAAGAGAACACTGTCATCCATGATAAACTGCGTGACGTCCGCGCATTGGTTGTGTTGCCGGCTTTTTACGCCTAAGCGGCTCTTTTAAGGGTCTCTGATTTCTCACTCACTCTTCGAAACACAGTACAAGTACCATTTCACGCTGAATAATCTGTGAGCCCATGACATCACTTCGGATGAGCCGGCTCAGTTAGTGCGTCAGCATATACTTCAGCATGGCTCTTCTACGCGTTATTAATTATTTATTAAATAGGTAATTTTATGGAATATTTATGAAAAAAGTTAATGTTTTGAGGTGCTGTTTAGATGAATACCTGCAGCTGAATTTCATCATTGAACAGCTGAATACAAAGTTTCATCTGTTACACCTCGATACTTGTCGTTCCACAACTGAGCGTTTTTAAGGCATTTTATGCCAAGCACCATCGCTTTGTGGAATCAGCAGCCTGCTGACCTTTTTTGAGACCTGCTTTGAGACCTTCAGTATTCATATATTTATAAATACTCTCAGCAGTCATACCATAAAACCTCCTCCACACAAAAATTAAAATCACCAAGTTTATAAATATTTTTTTATATTGTTTATTTACGTTCCATACCAATGGTTCCACATAACAATGCTTCAAATTTAGACGCGATACATATTATGCCAGCTCAATGAGTCGAATGATCCACAAATTGTTCGCAGTGATCGTTTAGTAAGTGTATCAACTAGTTTTACGATGGTTACGGTATATTAAAAACTTTTTGTTACACAGCTGACACAGACTAGAAACTTTTAGATGTTTCTGTTTGCTAACAATGGCTTATTGCCTTTTAACAATAATATGTCACATTTCCGATTTTCTGTTGACGAGTTGTGGTCACAGGCTTCGAGGGGTCCGTGCCCTAGGTCGCCCTCGATGGCCCTTCAAGCGAAGGGAGAAGGTTCGCACTCTGTGGAAATAGGGCGGTGATTGGATTGGACCCAATATAACCCGAAGAAAAGGGTCGATAATAAAACTTTGGACTTTTAAACATTTGAATTTTTTCGGACTTTGAATGGACCATTTTTGTGTGTCTGCTAAAATTAAAAGCTGATATATACTGCAGTGAAATATAGCGTAGAGTTTTGGTGACATCGCAACTGCGTTTGTGTAATATTTTATTATATTTTATAAAAAAAATATATTTTTAGGGTTTTGTAGGTAACATTGGTGAAATTTTAATTATAATCTGCTCAGAAAAGTACACAATTATAGGAAAGTGGTATATTTTAATGAAAAATAAACTGTGATATCTCTATAAAACACAATTAAATCGTGCATCGTTTTACGGGTAGTAAAATGAAGACAAGTAAAAGAGGTGCTCAGAGCTATCAAAATCAATAAAAGGTAGTTATTTATTTAAAACTTACTAATAAAATAATAAAATAGTAATAAAAAATTAGGAAATAAAAAAACGTTTAAAAAGATAGGACTCGACTGTATAACCCACCACACGTGGTAGAGTTGTAGTTTTCAGCGTCCCCCATAGACTTACAAATACAAAAAAAATCACCCACTAACACAAAACATTAAAATAAACAGTTAAAAGGGGGAAAAATAGGAGAAGGTATTGTTTGAACACAATAAAATATTTAAAGTGTGGAAATTTTAACTCAGCACAGCGACAATCAATAGCTCCTTAATATTTTAAAGACGGCAACGCACTCATGCTTCTGCAAGGGCTAGGAGTGTTCATGGGCGAAGGACCGCTTATATAAGGTGAACCTCTTCGTCGTTTGACACTTTTATATTCCTTTACCCATTAAATAAAACCAAAATCGATTAAGTATGAATTTAGTATGAGTTAAAATTCAATCACTAACAAAACTTGTTGCAAAATTGAAAATAGAAAATCACCGCAGAATTTAACCGGACATATAAAATTCAAGATTAGTTTCAGTCGAAGCGGCAGCGGAAGCCTGGAAATAAATTTTAAAATTTCAACCGAGTCCCGTAGGCGCCCGAGTAAGATATAAAATATATTCCTCTATTTTAAAATTTATTACTAACGAAATGTATTTAAATAATACGTCTATCTCTGGTCGGTCCTTCATGTCGAATGGTGGTCGGCATCAGGGTTGCCTCGAAACCTTTCATGCTGATTCTCTTGGGAAATAGCTGCAATGGTTTCCCATTACCTTCTGCCTCAGACATTTTATGAGTTATATGTGTTACAGATAACTCCCTTTATATATAGACGGAAAAACGCTGTATGCAGATGGCCTCCGACAAGTATGCATGGACGTCCGAAAGAGAAGCCTATGTCAAGCAGTGATGATGACGATGATAATGATATATCATGCATGAAGGAGGAAAAATCAGCAGTTCATGTCCTTCTTGAGTTTACAGGAGTAGCAACGTACAGGGAACAACTCCTCCAGACTCCGGCGACGCTCTTCGAAATTGCCAGCAAATCCAAAGAGGTTGCTGATATTTCTTGGGAATACCGAGGCTATCAGCAGTTCATGATAGTAAACTGATGCGGATAGGTGAGGTTGACTATTGAGAGCCACGTAGCTAAGTGGTTTAATAGGTCTACCATGAAGCGAGAGGTATCGGTTTCGAATCCCTTTCCGAACAATTATAATTTAATTTATAATTTATTAGATCTTAGAAAGGGCTTGATAATAGCCGGGCGAGTGTTTGAACACTGTCGCACCCGTGGGAGAGATATAGTAAAACCGAACCACGGACTAACAGAATACTAAGCATGAAACGATAGTTGTACTTGAAACGGTGCTTCTACTGTGTTTTGCAGAGTGAGCGAGGTTATGAGGTCCTTAAAAAAGCCACTCAAGTGGCGTAAAAATCCATCAACACAAGCAATGCGTGCACTGTGTGATGGCCGGCTGTGTTCTCTTACCATATAAGAGACACACCTACTCCGTTGTCCGCTAAACCATAAAAATAAGCGACAATGATTTTGCTCCCTACATGGAAATTTTTATGGCGCAAGTTAATAAACACGTAAAATACATAAATGGTAAAACTAAATTGTAAATTGAAATATGACAGACCAGAGAAAGTAATTAAACTTGATTTGAATGCAGAAATTGACGTCAACATGTTTCTAAATGTTAATCAAAACTTAATTAGACTAGTTCTGTTATAGCAATTAAAATGTTGAATGTAGGGTTGCTTCTCTGGGGAATTGAAAATCTCAGTTCTAGAACGAATCTGTAGCAATCTTTCAAATATGTTGAAATTTGTATAAATCACCGTAAAATTAAAATATTGATACCATTTAAAGTTAGGATACCACTGATAGATACAGATTTGTCAGCTGCCTGCAAAGCTATTTGCAAATCAGTACGACTTGGGGACCTTCAAAAACAGAGCATCATCATCAGTCTGTTCAAGTCCACTGCTAGACATAGGCCTCCCCCAAAAACAAAAAGCAGAGCATATCTATTCCTAAAAAATCAGCAACATATCCGTGGCCCTAAGGCCATTGTTGGTTATTTCCATGGCCACCGGATCGCTTATATAGCTTTTCTGTATAAGAATCTAGTTTACATCTCTGTTTAATTAAGTAAAAGCCTCTACTAACAAATAGATTCCGGAAAATCGTAATAATGTATATTGTATCCTTCATATTTTGGTGCCATCACAACAATATTTCAATTATATTATGTATACACCGCCAACCATGGAAAACCACGCTACAGTCCGCGCTTTGGTTGTGTTGCCTGCTACGTAGCTAAAGCGCCATAATTTCATAGACATCTGATATTCTAACTCACTCAGCAAAACACAGTACAAATACAGATTCACGCGGAGTCTTCTATGCGCCTGTAATACACTTTTTCAGCCACTGTCAAGCCCTTGCAAAGACCAAATAAATTATAATTTTAATTGTTTCGACCGGGGATTGATCCCGATACCTCTCTTTTCGTGGTAGACTTATTTAACTACTTAGCCACGAGATATTTAAATACATATTTATAGATGTCTTTATTGATTATTGCTTGGAAAATTTGTGAAATTTTTATCATAGACAGTATAGCAAATTTGAAAAGTAAACCAAACTAAAATTCAGTAAAACATGGTTAATTTTATCAACAAACCATTATACAAGTAAAATTTCCACCATTTTACTTTGGGGAAATATGATAAGAGCCATCCACGGCCATTTTACTGTTAAAAAATATATTTTTATTAAAAGTTGGCAACCCTGGGATTGTGATATTTTACCAAACGAGAATGGTCCTGTAATTGTGCGAGTTTAGGCAAAATTGCAACATTCGATGGCACGTTATGTCCTAATCATTTTAAAATTAGCCTTTGAGGTCAAACTTAAATACCGCTTTGTTAATATTCAAACTATCTTCGGTATTATTTAACTATGTATATCTAAACATAGTTAAATTTACATAGTTAAAGTTCTATACGTAACAAAATATCTATTTTGTTATCAGAAATTTGCAAATGAATTCCTTATTTTTATCGTATTTAAAGTATATTTTTGATTACTCATTATTGGGTTAGTTTTTAAATGTATTGCAGGCAACAGATTACCATTGCCCATCAACAACCACGCCAGTATCGTGATTTGGTTGTATTGCCGGCAACACACCCGCGGCTCCGCTACGGGTGTACATTAGCGGTGGACCGCTTATTCTAGGTGAGTTTTCCACAGTTTCCAAAAAAAATTAAACTGTAAGTTGTACTTACGTGGTAAGTATATCATAGACAGTGTATCTCGCTAGAAATGAGTAGCGATGCAGCTTGCGTGGTGACTGTGCGAGCAGAAGAAATCGCCGATCGGCTGACAATGTGAAGGCAGCCGGTTCTAGAACTCTCTGTAATCAAGGAAATATAAAAAATATTAGGTCCTTACATAAGAAATTGGAGTTTTTTTTAAATTCTATAGCGGAGAAAGGAGCTCTGGACAATGGTCTCCTATATGACAAGACAAAACCACCGCCTATGGACAACCGCGCCTTACTCCGCGGATTGGTTTTATTACCCGCTTTCTACGCCATTTAAGCGGTATTTTCAATGACTTTTGATAATCTCACTCACTCTGCGAAGCACAGTACAAATCCCGTACGAGCCCGTGGTATCACTTCGGACGAGCCGGCATGCTTCAACTTGGCTCTCCCACGGGTGAGTTTTCTCAATGCCTACTTTGATATCAAATATCTCTGCTGTTAGGAATTTCAATTTCAAATATATACATCTCTTTACTCGAGTTATCAAAACATTAAAATGTTTGTTTTTTTAGGGTATAGCGGAAAACCGAACGGTTGGGTCTTCTATGTGATAACAGAATACCGCCGCCGCGGTTTAACTTCAAGGGCCTCCGATATCCTCATTCACTCAGCTAAACATTTCAAATACCGTTTAATTAGATAATGTTTTTTTTTCGGACTAGGATTCAAACCCGATATCTCTAGCTACATAAGGCTTGCATAACAAGGCTATAAAATATTTTTTGACGGTAGTAAAAAAATTGTTTCAGTAATTGTTGAGTTGTGGAATGTTGCAAGCCATAAATCGATAACCAATAAAGTAGGAAATAAAGGAATCAATAGACTGCAAAAAGGCAGTTAAACTTTATAATTTATGGGTTTTTCTTCATTGAATTTATGACCTTTCGCATGTTGTTATACGATAGTAGTAAACTCGTTCGGGAATAATAAACCGTAATGCAAAGCATTGCTGATTTTCACTGCAATACTTTTCAAACGAAAAGAGGATTTGTATTTTCTCCTATATAGTAAGATAACCCCGCCCGCCACTTGGTTGACGACGGTCGAAAAAGACTTAAAACAAGCTCATCTCAAAACAGACGTAGCACAAAATCGTGCTGAATGGAGAATGCGGACTAGGAAAGCCGACCCCAAGTAAATGGGAACAGGGCTAGCAAGTACGAGAACACCGCCGTCCATGACAACAAAACAACAGTAAGCGCATTGGTTGTGTTGCCGGCTTTTTATGCTACTTACGATATCACTCACTCTCTGTAAAGATGATTTTCAGAGCTAGTGTTTAAAATAACTTAATTTATTAGCATACATATAATACAATATATTGATGATATAGCGGACATCGGAGCAGATGGGTCTCCTGTATGGTAAGAGAATACCTCCGCCCATCACCAACTGTGCCACAGTTCACGCTAGCTGTGTTACCGGCTTTTAATGCCACTTCAACGAAATTTTTAAGGGCCTTCGATATACTCAGCGCAAAAAGCCTGCAACAAAACCAATGCCCGGAGTGTGGCGCGGTTTTTTACAGGCAGCGGTGTTTGCTTACCATATTGGAGAATAACGTAGGCCGTGGTCTGCTATATTGTAAAAATGTAACCATTGATGACACGCAATAGATTTTTGTTAAGCGATACGATGTTAGGTCAGGTCATTTATTAAAATTGTATAGAAAATCTATTGTTTAATATTATTACTCACGTTAATATGTCACGTTATTTGGACCAAAGTGTAACGTGAACGTATGGGATAAACAAACGTTGAACGGACTTATTCGGATATATAAATTTATCGTTATAGCGATATTTTGACGATAGGAATTAAATCCTCTAGCATACTTATTCCTATACAAGACCTATCTCTGCTTTACTTGAATTTCATAATTATTTTCTTTAATATACAGATATCGTCGCTATGTGTACCTAATATTTTCAAACTTGATCTAAATCTTATAATATCATCACCATCATTTCATCATTATTTCAGCCGTAAGACGTCCACTTCTGGACATAGGCCTCCCTTTGGATATCTTCTAATCTTATAATATAAAATGTTACAATGTTAGTTACCCGAAATCTTCTAAAACGGTTTAACCAATTTTTATGAAATTTTATATGCATATTCAGTAAGTCTGATAATCTACTATCTATTATTCATATGATTTAGTGTTAACGATCGTCTAAATCAACATTATTTATGATTTAATACTTTTCGCTGAGTGAGTGAGGATATCGTAAGCCTTAAAAATGCCGCTTAAGTGGCGTAAATGGCGTTATGTGTTCTCTTACCATATAGAAATCCTAATTGCTCCGTTGTCCGCTATACCAAAAAAAGAGATATAAGTTCTAATGTTTAATATCGATTAGTACTTTAATAATTTAAATACCAATAAATAATTTGATTAAAACGTTTTTGAAGTTCATTTAAAAAACTTTCTTAATGTACCCTAATTTCAACCTACATCAAAGAAACTACATTGAACCTACTGTATTAAATAAAATTTTCAAATGCTTCATCTAAATATTGCCCATAAAAAATTCCATATAAAATTACAATAATAATACGTGAATAAGGCACAACATTAAAATCGTTTAGGATCAAATAAACATGGCGGTGGCGTGACTGTACGCACGCGAACTCGTTATTAGCAATTATTAAAGAGAACGAATGATATATTGTTCAACCAATTCGATTTGTAAAACTAAGGTAACAATGAAAAACCTATTAAAACTAAATGTTAGCTTCGATCCGTGAACATATTAAACCGAAATTTCAATTAGCATTTTTCAAAGTTTTTTTATAGTGGCTAGGCTGCGAGAATGTTATAAATGCTGCTTCTCGCGCCCCCGGCATTAATTCCTCAAATACTGCTGCGGTGGGATCGACGCTTATGTGTTTACATGCTGCTTCCTCTCGCTTCGCTTTTAAGTTCCGGCAATGGTAGACATTGAAATTGTTGCAGCTGTGTCTTTTAGCGATACATAATTATGTATGTCAGTTAAAAATAAACAAAACGAAAAGGTGGTTGTATGTAGGTTGCAATTTGTAATGCCACGTAAACACGTTTAACTACTCCAGGTACTTGACGTTAACTGAACGATTGAGCAAAATGTAAACACGTCCTGCCGCTCCCACTGCCGGTCCGAAGTCTACACTAAAAACCGCTATTTTGGGGAGCACTGAGCAGCGCGAGTGTCATTAGCAGTGGCATGAAAAGTATGGTGTTTACATACTCGTAATGCCCACTTTCAACACATGCCCAAATATTTCCCTGCTCACTTCAGCTGAAAGGCTGAAAGTAAATGAGGCATTAGAGAATAGAGATATGCTTGTTTATATGCTTGCCTGAGAGATATGCTGTTTGAAATACTTCTGCAGATATAGTTTCACCATGGAATATTTGGTGCGTTGTGGAAGGAAAAACATTCATAATAGTTTTTACCCTGGATTGAGCCATGCTGACGCACTAATTCGTCTAAAGTTGTAATGATGTAAACGGCGTATAGAGCTGACAATACAACCAAAGCGCGGTTGACAGGTTTCTCTTACAATATAGGGAACCCATGAGCTCCGTTGTCTACTATACTCTACAAAACATTATATAAGAATAACTTTTGTTTTAAAAACCTTTAAAAAAAAATCTATAGCGGACAACAGTGCAGGTGGGTCTTCCATATGGTAGAAAACACTGCCGTCCATGAACAACTGCGCCACAGTCCGTGCATTGATTACCCAACCGGATTTGACGCCGATTAAGCGCCACTTTTAAGGGCCTTCGATATCGTCACTCACTCTGCGAAACATAGTACAAGTACCGTATTACGCTGAGTATTCTGTGAGTCCGTTGTATTTCTTTCGACGAGCCGCCCCAATTGGTGCATCAACATATGCCCTGCCATGGGTGTAATATGAAATATATCATGTATATAATTAAATATGTATTTAGTTAACGATATACATATAAGTATAAATTAGATTATTAAGATTGCCAAAGAAGTTTCATTACTAACAAACTATTATTCTCAGCTTAATGACGTCACACTATTATGTAGTCTGTTACAAAATACAAAAACCGTTTAAGAAAAGGGTCGAAAGGTAGGGTCATCAAAAATCCATCAGGGTTTTAATAAGAAAGAGTTTCGCCCTACGTAATCTGTGTGAAGGGACAACAACTGAAAGTTTAATTCATTTCGCCAATAAATTTAAAAATAAGTTCAATGAAAGAGAACTGTAATTGAATTTTTGGTAGAGAATAACAAATAAGAAAGTCGAACTGAAGATGGAGATAAACCGTATGATAAAGACGCGGTAATGTAGGCTCTATTTTGGGTTCGCATCCCAATGATATGGCCTTTCCTATTTAGGTTAATATATTTATGTTTTAAATATAGTTAAAGAATAATATACACATATAATAGCAAAGAACATTTCAAAACTGTTTCGTAATTTATATTGTTCAAATACTGAGCGTTAAGGCATAGTGACGTACAAACCACTCTGTGGTATCAGGTGTCAGCACTATTTTCAAACCAACACGATTTGCGGACCATCAAAAAAGCGTACCATTTTCTAAAAGACCGGCAAGGAAACCGCGACTGATTGGGGGCTGGAGATGTCAATGGAGGTCCACGTATCCTAGATAGATAGCGGATAAGAGAGCAGGTAGCGAAATGCATCAGCATATGCTTCAGCATGGCTCTTCCACGATTGCGAAAGTATTAACACACTCGCCCGGCTTCTGTCAAGCCATTCCACAGACCAAATAAATTATAAATGTCCGGACCGTAATTCGATTCCGATACCACCGTCTTCATGATAAACTTATAATATCACTTAGCAACGAGGCTCATTTACTTTCCGACTTTTCATAAACCTTTCATTTTTATTTTCATAAATGTAACTTTTATATGTAGGATTTTTGATATTTTCTTAAAAGTAATGTGTTTTAATTATTTATTCAAGGCATCATTCAAACTCCAACACAATGCGAATACTTGGAACAAGCGCGTTTAATTTTACTAAGTTTCAAGCAGTGATGAGGGTCAGGAGTTCTCATCAAGACTAACAATCACATTATTCTGAAGGATTGTAATAGAATGTGTTATTGCTGGGTTGGATTAAGAATTACTTCAAACTACTTTTTGTTAGTTTACCTGGCACTTGAAGGCTTCCTCGAGAAATTTCTGACACGAAATGTCAAAAGAAAACTCCATTTTATGCATAAGTATTCTCTGATGTATAAAACTGTATTGCTTTTTTTAAAGTCCAA
>DWCF01005672.1:0-13749 GCA_018230265.1 Delias oraia
AATGCACTTTGCCTCGGTGGGCGTATGCCACAAGATACAAATACACCAACAGGTATGATGAGAAGAAAAATCTACACAATACTTTGGTTTACTTATGTATTAATCTCGAATAGGTATAAAAAAATTAAGAGACCACGGTCCGTTCGTAAATATTTATCGTTCTTAACCAAATCGATATTTTATATTAGTTTAATTTTATAGGATTTAATTATTGTTGGAAATTTAAATATCTTTTAATTTACCTATAATTATACGTATAAAAATCAACTTATTTACTTTATAAAAGAAATTATACAAACAAATATGCTATGTAATTCTTTTAAGAAAATTAAACACATTTATTTTAATGTAGCAAAAATTATAATATAATTTTTTGGTTGTTGTTTTTCTTCAGCATTTTTTGCCACATTTGAACTCATACAAATACAAGACCTTTTGATACTGTATATTTAATGTCAGAAAAGAATATCGAAAATATCTTAATACCTCCTAAGATTCGATCTTTTCTTTTGAAGAAAATCAAAGCTGTAAGTAATGAATTTCTCCTAATATGACTAATCTAACATTAAACATCTGTTTCTGTTTAATATAAAACGGCCATGGATTAAAATAGATAAAATATATATTTAAACTGTTAGCGTCATAAAACGTTACTTACTCTTTGAATAATATGTAAATTTACTTAGGATATACCAAAGTTATGGTAATTTTAATAAAATAATTTAATAAAAAATTGGATCGCAATAAACGGTGATTATTTTCTCGTCTCAGCTGCATCTGTAGGCGGGCGACCAAAGGCCTGCCGTGAAACGTCAAGCAAGAGTGCAAACATATTCTCCGCGGTGAATAACTTCTTCGCTGATTCGCCTTTGGTGAATCAGCTCAAAGGGATTATGGTAAATATTAACTATTTTATTGACATTGTTTTAATACTCATCCTAGAAGACCCGCAATAATATGTGTTATTTAAGTAATTTCTATACGTAATGGGTATATATTTTGTAGATTCGTAAAAATGATCACTTTTAATATTCGATTATAATATCTAAAATTTAGTTTATCCACCGCGCGTCCTTTTTGATGGAGTCGACAGACGGCTATATTGGACAATCATTAGATAATATATAAAGTCTTATTATAGAGCGTCTAATGTAAATTATAGTCATCACAATGTAAGTACTAAGTTTCAATATTTTGGATAAATCATAAGCTTTCAGATATTGTCCAATAAAAGTTGCTCTACAGAATACATAATTACGATAATAATCCTATAATAAATAGAGTAACTCGCATTTGTTTCATTAGACACGACAGGCAACTACCACTGAACCAGGACCCCCAGATGACAATCGTGGATTACCAACAGTAAATCTTGCTGTTAGTCCTTCAGAAAGGTACGATTTTGTTAATTTTTTACGTAAAAATACACAATAAACTAATGTATATTAAATGATATATATATATATATATTATAATATTAATATATAGTAATGTATATACAAAAGTTACATATTGGTACGGATATTCGTATGTCAGTTAAGTTTTAGCCGCCAGTTTTGAAACTGCCTTCCGGGGGAAGCGCTTCAGTTTGCCTTCCATAAATTCAAGCTGGCTTTAAGCTAACTCCTACAAATAAATGCTACCATTAGTATTTCCTAACTAGCTACTTCCAGCCGCTGAGACGGAGTTTTATCATTTCTAAGGTAAATTTTAAGCATATAGGAATAAAATGAAGTAAGAACACGACTGTATGTATGTAATATTAATATAATGTTCATACTTATTATTATATTTATTCATTGTTACTCATACAGCCAAACCTCGATGCGGTCAATCACACCGCCATCCCAAAGGCAAGTGAGCTTCCTAAAACCCGCCGCAAACACCATCCTGGATAGAAAGGCATCAATCGTTGATGAAACAACTGGCATCACGCGTACGCAAATGAAAGGTAATTATTAGATTTGATTTGTACCTACTAGTGGACCCAGTCAACGTCTTCCTACCCGGTAGACAACCGGGTTCAATGATGAACCTCTAGCATTACCCGTGCCCAGGAAACCCGAAACACTAAATACATTACCCTCAATTTTTTATTCGGATTAAAATTAGACGTATAGTCATATGGTAATCCAAGATATGAGCTACTACATTCGAGCGACTTCTAATGGACCATTGTTTTGCCGGCCCGGAACCTTTCAACTAACATTTGAACTACATGTTATGGTATTAAAGTTATAATTGGATTTAAGTATTAACGAATCAATCAAAGAACATAAATTATAAATTTACGTAATATATGACTAAAAAATATTTTAATTAGTAAGTTATCTTTTAAAATACAACTTGTCTGAAAAATTTGCCTACTTATACGGAGTTTATATAAGACAGTTGCTTAAATTCTCTTTTTTTTTTTTCTATGATGGACAACGGAAGATCTGGATCTCCTATATGGTAAGAGAACACTGCCGCCCATGAACAACCGTTATGTTGCCGGCCTTTTTCGTCGCTTAAGCGGCATTTTTAAGGGCCTCCAATATTTTCACTCAGTCACTGAAACACAGTACAGGTACCATTTCACACTGAGTATTTTTGATGATGAATGATGCTGTTACATACTATATATGTAAATATAAATGTGTTGCGCTTTTTGTAATTTTTTTCTTTTTTTACGAGTCAAATTATTCTTAACCACAATAAATTAGCATTATTTCCCTTTGGGTGTATTAAGTTTTTCCCCTTAGAGTTTCGCGAAGCATTTCGCCTTTTCGACAAAGACGGAGATGGAACGATTACAAAGGAGGAGCTGGGCCGAGTGATGCGTAGTCTGGGTCAATTCGCACGCGTCGAGGAATTGCAAGACATGTTGCAAGAGGTTGACAGTGATGGTAAATTACCTACAAAATAATACAATAATCTCGTTAAAAAATAATAAAGTTCAAAGTTTCATACGGTTTTTTTTTAAATTCTATACCGGATGACGTTATAGAACAGGTGGTGTTAAGAGAATACCGCCGCGCTTGAAAAACCGCGCCACCGTCCGCGCATTGGTTGTGTTGCCGCTGATATCCTCATGCACTGCGAAACATAATACAAGAACCGTTTCACGTTCGTATTGTGTGAACCCGTGGTATCACTTCGGACGAGCTGGCACAATGAGTACGTCCGCGTATGTCTCTCCCGCGGGTGTAAAATGTTTCTCGATGTTTGTCGTTCTACAACTGAGCGTTTTTTAAGACATTTTATGCCGCGCATCACCATTCTGTGTCATCAGCTTCCTACAGATGTATTTCCAAGCCAATCCGACTTGGGGACCTTCAAAGATTTATTTGTAATCTGTGAACTTAATAATTTCATTTCCTATAGGCGACGGCAATGTTAGTTTTGAAGAATTCGTGAACATCCTCTCAAAGTCCATGTCTGGTGCTGGAGGGAACACGAGTTCCGCTGAACAAGAGGAAAGGGAACTAAGAGATGCTTTCAGAGTGTTCGATAAACACAACCGAGGCTATATCTGCGCTTCGGATCTGAGGGCTGTATTGCAATGCTTGGGGGAGGACTTATCAGAAGAGGAAAGTGAGTACAGTAGATAAAATAAATCTATACTCATATAATTATAATACTTAGTTTGTGCTTTTAATGTGTAGGGGATAATCTCTAGATTTGCATATCCAATCTTGAAAACTCTTTCATCAATAGAAAGCTATGTTATTTGTAAGTAAATGGGAATAATGAAACTTACGAATGCTGCCTAAACGATTTTTTATATCTAATACTAATATATTGTAAAATAAATTTTGCCAGGTCGGTTAGTATCTTTGTAAAATATGTTTGTATATTATTATTTTTACTTGATAAATTTGTTTTCAGTCGAAGACATGATTAAGGAAGTAGATTCTGATGGTGACGGTCGAATTGATTTCTTAGGTAAGGAATATATATTAAATTTAATACACACAATTTAAATATGAGAAATTCTAATTAAAGTTATCAGTTTGGTATATATTAATAGATATTAGTTGTTTTTAATGAAGTATTATGTATAACATGTATTTGTATTAAGGTAAGGTATTTTTCACAGAATTTGTAAGAGCTTTGGGTGAGCCAGAAGACACGTGTGACGATGAAGACGACGAGGATTTACTGGAAACCAGCGACATTCCATTACACACATCAATTCTTGCTTCTTAATTCTGTATCTACTGTAAATTTTGACTCAAAGGCCTTTAATCTATTTTAAATGACATATACTATAACTTTTAAATATTTACAGAATAATTAAAAATTACTTAAAGCTAAAAACCGTGGGAGAGCCAAACTGAAGCATACGCTAAAGCACGAAATAGGTCGGCTCGTCCGACATGATCCAATGGGTTCACAGAATGCTCAGCGTGAAATAGTAGTTGTACTTGAAACGATATTTCTGCTATGTTTCGCTGAGTGAGTGAGGATATTTGGAGCCCATAGAGCGCCTTTAGCGGCCCAAAAAGCTGGCAGAACCAATGCGCGGAGTGTGGCGCAGTTGTCAATGGCCGGCGGTGTTCTTTTACTATCTAGGAGACCGGTCTGCTCTGTTGTCTGTTTTACCATAAAAAAGACTACAGGGTAAACTCTATATAACGACACTGAAGGGACTGTGCATTTTATAGCGTTATAAAGAGTTGTCGTTAAATGGAGAGCAGAAAAGTCGGATGGAAGACAAGCTAAACCAACTAAAGCCAATTGATTTCGACGCTTTAGGGAGTTTGTCGGTAAATCAAGGGACGTTACATGGAGTTTACACTGTATTTCACAAAAAACCAACAACATCTCAATATATTGTGGAAACGCGAAAACTGATAACTCCGGATTATGCCTCTCCGTACTCATTCAAATGTATAAATCACAATAAGTAAAAAGCAAATTAATTCACCTCCATTTTTCTTCTAGGGCGATGTATGCTCGCTTGGAGTAGGTATTTATGAGATTCTAGACAATTACTTACGTACAATTCGTACGGAAAATACTAGCTTTCGCTCTGAATAATTAATATTTAATAAGCAATTCAAATTTGGAAATTAATAGACTACTATGTAGTACTAATTTTGAATACTATTTCTCCATCTAGTATCTGCTACAATCTCAAATCATCATCATTAGTACGCGGTTGCCACTCGAGAACCTTTCTTCCCCTTTGGTTATCGGTTCATCGAGCGATGTTGCCAGACCATTGCCACTTCAACTTACTAATACCGCAGGTAATGTCGATTACTTTGGTTCGTCCGCGGATAATCTTATTTCTGATTACATCTCGCAGCGAGACTCCGAGCATGGCCCGCTCGCTGAGTGACTATGAGCTTCTCCATCAAGCCCATCGTGAGCGATCATGTTTCAGCGCCGTAAATCAACACTGGCAAATCGCACTGGTTGAAGACTGTCGTTTTCAGGCACTGAGGTATTTTGGACGAGAGGATGTACTTGAGTTTTCCAAACGCTGCCCACCCGAGTTGGATCTGTCAATTTACCTCCTACTCAAAGCTGGACAGTTTGTAGATGTATTCTTCAACGTCAACGAATTTCAAAAAAATATAACCAATGATTTTACGTATTAACTAATGATTCATATAACCATGTTGTGAATGGGTTGTGAGCCCGACATTTTAAAATTTATCTAAGTATTTTAATATCCTCACGTCTCAAAATAAAATGTATTTGATATATTATTAACGCATATATAAATTTATAAAAAAAAACTATTTAACAACGAAAGTATTTTAGAATATAATAAAATATATCATTTACTCTTTCATCTTTCAAATGCTTTAAAGTCAATGTAAATAAACTCTTGACCAATATATTTTATTTTATTTAAATATCTGGATGGAACACCTCTTATAAACACCAAGTAATTTTTATGTAGTTTAATTTATAATTTTAGCTACATATAGTATTTCATATATGGATTATTAATTAATATTTTTAATGTTACCTATACATATTTTAGCTTCGCATAAGATTAAAGTAAAAGTTTTTCTAATATATAAAATTCTCGTGTCACAAGGTACGTTCCCATACTCCTCCGAAACGGCTTGAACCATTCTTATGAAATGTTTATGCATATTGAATAGGTCTGAAAATCGGCTACTATGTATTTTTCATTCCCCTAAGTGATAAGGGTGGTCCACCCAAATATCCATAAATAATAATTGTCCATAGATATGAATTGCAGTCAAATTAATTTTGAAAAATATAGCGAATCTTGGGATACAAAGGAATAAATTTTCCCTCAACTGCCGGCAAAACGATGATAACTGTGGGGATAACATTGAAAAATCAGCACTACTGGCAGTTCGATAGGATTACTTATTTCATTTATTTTATAAAAGAAAAAAAACTGGCACCACAGTACAAATGACAAGAAAATCACAATTAAAACTTTAATATCTTATCAAAACATATTTACATTAAAATTGTAAAATACACTTTTATGTAGTTTGAGGTATTTTGGGTACAATATTAATAGAAACTGGATATATTATAAATTATGACATTATTGGCAGTTATATTTACTGGTCACAAATTGCTAAGTCAATAGGCACGTTTGTCTATAGCTTAAAATCTAAACCACATTACAGCTGATATTCCAAAATGTATTATAAATATTGTTTTAATAATCACGGTTATTATTAAAACAGTTTCTATAACTTCGTTACCAGCTGTCTTCTACAATAATACGTTTATTTTTACGGGTACTACAATTGAAACAAATATACATATGTACATCCAACAAATTGTATGTGTCGTTTGGACGACATAATTTTACAAATGTAAAACCATGTCTACGCCTTGCATTTTTACAAATAACTTGGGTAAATATTTTGTCTATGGTAATAGTTCGTGTCCGTAATGATTTCTGGACCTGTGACTCAAAGATTCATATTAGGCATTACTATATTATATGTTATTATAATTTATATTAGGTATATTAAATATTATTTTTTCAATGCACATGATCTGTAAAAATGCACTAATCTGAGATTTTACTAATATAATATCTGCAATCTATTTTAATTAAATTAAAAGTGATCTTCCATTCAGTTGCAAAAAGTAATATAGACCTAATTTGCATATATATAAGATAAAAGCAACTCTGTGCGTGAACTGGCATCACTGCTTGTCGTCTGTCAAACAAATATTTGACACATTTTGAAATTAAAATATATAATTTAACATTTTGGAATAACTGGTTATCTGTCTTCAAATCTTGATTCTTGTTTCAAAACCATCGTTAATCAGAAATCTCTTACAGGTTCATAATTCCTGTTAAAGCACATAAAAGGAGTCACAACCCTTCACGTAAAACTGTTGATTAACCGTAAATGCATTTTAAATGAACATAGCCAGTATTTGGGACCGAAGGCTACTACAACTAATCATTAATTTAACTCATTAATAAGGTTTTAATGTTGTACACATTAATTAATTAGATAGAGGGTCTGCACTTGCTATTCAGTAAATAAATTATATCAAAATATGTTATTGTATTAATAGCTTACCACAGATATTCCATAATCAAAAAAATTATACAGATAAAAATTATAATTCAGATTGCAAACTGGCATTTTAAACACTAACAAACACCTGAGAACTAAAACCAATATAGCACCTCATTTACCGACTGGTGATGTACTTTGGTTCCATATGACCTGTATCACTAAGTGAGCGTAGCACCACATTGCCATTTGGGAGTATTGAGACCCAGGTAATTGACGCATGGCTTAATGATATTCTGAGCCACCCTTCAGGTGGGAATTGTAGAGCCCTGAAGTAAATATGTTTAATATAATATAAAAAGGGATATTAATTTTAATGTTAGGAGAGATTAAATTGATTATATATTAATTCTACCTTATAAATATTTAACAGAGAAAATTTAACTAAAATTTATTAGAAATCTTTCCCTTGCATAGAAGTAACTAGAATGGTTTTAAGCCATTAGTGCATAACGTTCAAAAAATTGGACACCAATTAAATTGTTATTTTAGGAGTTATATATATTTAACTAACCGTTTATTTATTTTAAACAGTAGTGTAATATATAATTGAATTGGTAATACTGTTGGTATGACATTCTGGCTATAAAATCTAAACTTTCATATTGATTAAATATTTTATGTAATTTAATGGTCAAATACACTCAAAATGAAAATATATTACAGTGATCATAATGAAAAAGGCGTTAATAAACTTTATGCACTAATGGGTTAATATTCACAATAACAGTAAATACTTACTTGCACACAAAGAATCGTATGACATTTGCATGGCACACAAGCAATGTGTATGTGTCCTCAGTCTGTTCTGGTGGAGCTCGATGAAAGTATTTTCTAAAGGCAGCTTCGATCCGAGCACTATCCTGGAAGAACTGCTACACATACCAGACCATACTGCATTATTAAACTGACCAGTATTGCATACATAAAAACTTGAAACTCTTACTGACAACTGAAGTTGTAAAGGTAATGTTATTGAAAATAGTTGTTTATCAAGATAATCAAAGCATCTAACTAAAATGTTAGTAAATGTTTAATGACACAATGTGTATAATGCAAAACTGGACAGACAATAATGAAGACTTACAAAACTGGGTCAATGAAATATAAGGCACAAAAAGAATTTTCTTGCAAATTACCTATTAGACATACCACAGAAGAACACAACTGCACTGATGAAGTTATTTACAAAAAAATAGAGCACTTATGACTTTCAGAGTATGGAATAGTATATATGCATCATTATTATATATATTTTATAACAAATTAATTAATTACAATTAATTTAAATTAGGGTGAAAAATGAAAACTTCTTATTAATTAATTTAGATTTTTACTTACTTTTGCTTCTGGTCTCCAATGTCTCACGGGCGGTTCTGGTGGAATGGGAGCACCTTCTTCTAATAATTGACAATCTTTCACTTCAATATTACTGGGAAGATGTTTTGATATTATCTTTGCAGTTTCCTGTGCACGTGTCATTGTGGACCTTATAAGAAAGTCCCATTTTATATCAAGCTCGGAGAGTCGCTTTCCAGTTAGCTCAGCTTGCTGTCTACCTAGAATAAATTCAAAAACATAAAAATATTAGAGTATTATCTAAGATGTATCTACTATCTAGATCTTTATATGAATATGTTAGCTTTACATAACTTTCAAATCTCACCTAATTCTGTTAAAATTCTCTCTTTATCAGTGGCACCATCAACATGATATTGCCCATGCCGAATCAGAAATAAATGCCTAACAGCTTTACTCTTGGCCTTCTCGAGTTTCTCATTGTATCGATTATCTTCTTCTGGTTTACCATTATTAGGCGGTTTCACGATTGATTCGGGTTCACGACTGAAAAGATTAGCATTTCAGTACAGTTGGTTTTTACACGACGGCAGTTTATTTAACAAGATCGCAACAAAAAACGAATACTTACTGGTCCCAATTTCTCTCCCATAACACACTAGGTGTAAAGTTTGTACTCCAAGAATTCTGAACATCGAACTTCTTTTCATTCTTACCGAACTGATAATATGCAAATCCACCTCCCACGGCACCTAAACTTATGAGTGCAATTTTATTCAACCTTGAGAAGGAAGCCATTGTAATGGATATTATTACTTATTTTATTTTGACCTCATTAAACGTATCCTAAAATGATATTTTCGTAAATACTCTTAATCTAGGTCACCAAAATACATTGCGGACAATAACCCCACAATGGCAACTACAAATAACGTTTAACAGTTGACGTACATGTCATGTATAGGATAGCATAATTATTATAATCTTGTGAAAGTAAAAAATAACCGCTAATTAAAATTGTAATGATTAAATCCCAAATAAAATAATTTAACTACATTGCAACTTAATTTAAGAAAAAAAAATTTTCTAATGCTTTCTAGGTCTTTCAAGAATTAAGGGTAAAAAAAAAGCAAGCAATTGAGTTGCAGGACGTAATATATGTAATTATAAAAAATAAATCTGCAAAATACATTTGATAAGCAAACATGTTGTGTTTAAAAAAAGTTTAGCCTGCTATATTTTTCTCGGGTTTAACACGACAGGGTAGCCGTGTACTGAGAACACTGAAATTTTTATTGCCAGCTGCAAATCCTTAAATGAGCTTTGGGAAGTTAGCTTGAACTTTTGAAGTGTTCGTATTGCTATTGTTTTTATTAATTTAGTTCCAAAATATCTGCCTGTAAAACAAAATTTCACAGATTTATAGGAAATACATTTTTGCATCTATTTCGCCTGATGTAATTTTAACAATATACATAGTATGTTTAGTGATATCTAAAAAAAATAAAATATAATAATACCTAAGTAATCCATTGGTCCCAAGCTAAATGGAACATATGAGTATGGATGTCGGAGACTTGTGTTTTCTGGATTAAATCTCTCTGGATCAAAGTCATTAGGATTTATCCAAAAACGTTCATCGCGTTGAATGTGGTAAATTGGAATTACAAGTGATGAACCCGATGGTATAATACATGTTTCTATAATTAAAATATTATATACGGTAAATATTTTATATTATATTATATGTTATAAATAAATATATAGTTAGAATAAACAGCATTTAGAATTATTATAATAAATTCAAAATTCGTTTAGAATAGCTAGAAATATACCGTGAATTCAAGGGTTTGATCCCCGGTTTGAATAAATTTTAAAATATATTCAGTCTGTGCAATGGCTTGACAATGGCCGGCGAGAGTATTAACTGTATTATCCCTGGGAGAGCCAAAGTTAAAAGCCAAAATTAAAAACTAGTACGTTTTATATTTTCCCGCCAATTTTTATTCAATAATCTAATAATTAGTAATTAAATAAATAAATAGTTAGTGTAATTACTAAACAGAAACGGCTGTAGGGTTGTATATATAATCACGTTATTATTGTTCTTACTTGTTTGAATATCCTCTTGAACGGTTCTCTGTATCATCGCGCCAATAGGAAACAGTCTTAACACTTCTTTATATACCATCTCCAAATATGGCATTTGCTTAAAATCTTCTTCGGAAAAGGTTTTATCATTATCACCAATCACTTCTTCTATCTCAGTATACAATTTTTCCTATAAATATGTTATTTCTATAACTAAACTAACCAAACCCGAAAAATGTATAAAAAGTATTTTTCTCCTGGTGCTAAGATACCTCCCCACAAATTTTTAGCCAAATAAGTTAAGCCGTTCCTGAATTATAAATTGTGTAACAAACATTTATATATATGTATATAGATTACAACCAAACTAACTGTATATTTTGGTACATACCTGACAATCTGGGTGAAAAGCCATCATCAGAAGTAAATATGAACAAATTTTACCCGACGCTTCTTGACTCTGAAATGTGTTAAGTATTTATTACATACTGTTCAATTTTAATTTTCAAGATTAACTTTTTACAGTGCAATGTTTTGTTAAGATAAAAATTAGATAAAGTTTTTTATGATATAGGATAATAATAGTAAAAGAAATTATGAATAAGCTTAGATAAGGTCTCGCCAAGCAAAGATCTTCACGAAGATTTATCTTTTAATACACTGTCACTTAATACTTATAATGAAACTTAGTCATACATACAGAAGTGAATAGAGTAAATATTTCTTGTATTAATTCTTGTGTGGTCAATTCTTTTAATAATAAAAATCTATCAACTGCGCATAAACGAGTAGCGTCATCAAAATTGTCATCAGAGTATTCCAAATCATAGTTCTCCTTAAAACTTAAATTTGATTTTCTGATGTTTATTATGTACTCAGCAAATTTGGGCATTAACCCCATAAAATGTTTTTGAGTTCTGTATGAGTCCGTTAAACGAAATATAGGCTCTATTTGTAAATACCATTTTGTCATTCTATCAAATATTATCGCATATATTCTGTAAAAAAATATATTAGTTAAAGCAATATCAAATTTCTTTTAAATATTCTCCACATATAATCTTGTAAATCAAACTTATAGCTAAATTCTTGGGATTTTACGAATTTATTAACCTAATAAATATTTAATTAGAAAGTTAGAGAAAGTACTTGGGACTTAAATCAATTACTTCCTGAAGATGCGGTATTCGAAATGACTCTTCTCGGCTCAAACCCATAATTGTTTCTGAAAAAAAAAGCAATTTGATCATTTCAAATAGTCAAAATATTTAGGTTACTTTTCTGATAGTTTAATTTTTTATTTTTAAAAATTCAAATGCAAAAAGGTCCTTAAGATGAAGTCCTGTTTACCCGCTAACATATTGTGTTCTGTCGAAATAAGTTTTTTCTCATGAAAAATGCGAGACAAACGACCAATAAGTTTACATAGAATAAACTTTTAAGGATACCTTCGCTATTTCTTTAAGATCGCCAAGCCGTATTGGTAAGGAAACACTTCTGTACGCAGCTGATTCCACAGGACATCGCACTTGTGGCTCTACAGGGGCTGGCGATGTCCATAGGCGAAGAGCCATAAGTGAGTCTTCTGCATTGCATTTTGTCTAGGTATTCAGTGATGACATTCAACTACCAACAATGACCTAACTTCTCGAGGTAATCTCCTTGATAAATGCGATTGAAGATGTTGTGAGAACCCACAGCTCACCGCAACGCCAAAGAATCAATCTGATCAGAAAGGATCTGGGCGTCGATAATTCGAACCGTTCTACGCTGAATGCGATCTAGAGGAATGGGCTGATATTTGGGATCTCCCACTCGGGACGTGAGAGCAATATTCTATATGGGATCAAATTCACGCTTTATGGAGTTGAAATTAAAAACAAAAGTCTCATAATACTTACGACAGACAGCCATTGTTGTACAGCTGATGACATATTTATATATATTAATCTCGTGTCCTTTAGGTATTTTGTGAAGGTCTTCAATTAGATGATCAGTTTCCTTATTGAATATACCAGTGTAACAATCAACAAAACGCTTAGAGTAGTTAGGAGTTGCAATTTTACGATGTTTTCTCCACACGCTACCTAGATTGATGAAATGTTTGCTTAAAACATTAAAAAAAACATCTAACAACTAGCAGAACTTATAAAAAAAACTATTTTAATAAAAATCAGTATTTTCATACGACGAACAACTGGACAGTAAAAGAAATTTTTAAAACTTAAATGATTCACTATCTCTTAAGTTTTAAATGCCAATAAAAATCATGAGTTATTTTATTTTAACAATTCACTTATCTTACAATTCGTTTTAATGATAGCATATTAAACATACCAAAAACTTTTTAAATAATCTTATTTCATTAAGTTAAGCTTAATAATTATCTTAATATTGAGAAGTTTTTTTTATTATAGCGGGCAACAGTGCAGGTGGGTCTCCTATATGGTTAGAACAAAGCCTCCCTTAAACAACCACGCATTGGTTGTTTTTGGCACTTTTAAAGGCCTCCGATATCCTCATTCACTCTACGAAAAACAGTACAAGTACCGTTTTACGTTGAGTAAGTATTACTTGAGCATGTGGTATCACTCCAGACGAGCCGACACAATTAGTGCGTCAGCATATACTTCAGCATGGCTCTCCCACATCTGAAATTATCTTACAATAACCATTATAGCCATAAGCTAAATCTACATACCTGATCCACTAAGTATACCGCCTCCTATAATATTTGCCATATATTTGTACTGAGGGCCTTTCCTACTGGTTTTTGAGCTTGTTAGTAGAGCCTGTAAAACAATTCCTTTGCTATAATCAAAATCTC
>DWCF01005673.1:0-13749 GCA_018230265.1 Delias oraia
ACTTTGGTTTTACGTATCAGAGATTAATATTTTACCATATAAAATACCATATTTAACAACTGTATATTACGAGAAAATCCACAACTACGCACTAAACCCACAATCAAAAGCGAGAAGCGAGTTAAAAAATTAAAAGCTTTATCGATAAAAATCAAGCCATAATGAACTATAATTTATTTCACGCTCCGATGGGCGCACATGAAAAGAATCAATTGAAAATGCACACAATTATACGACTTAAAATATATGTTGCAAGTAAAAATGGTAGGTGCCTTGCTGCGGTTACCAACGAAAAGATTAAATAACTTGGTTTAAAAAATGACCTATGTAATTTACATTACTATTTTATTATTAAATAACTTTTACTATTAAATATCAATAATTTATTTAGATATGAAAATGGTTTTTTCCACTCTTCTGCTTTTAGTTTATATTCATGGTAAACAAATTGCGGCACGTGGGCATTATTTATGCTGGCTACGGCAATATAAATTTCATTTATAATCAACTATATAACTTATATCATAACCATAAATAAAATCAATATTCGATTTTGTATACGAATCCGACGGAAAGCGACCGGTTATCGTGTAAATCGGTTTAGTGGTTTAAGCGGAGAGAAGTAACACACATACAATCATACACTATCGCATTTATAAAATTAGTAAGAACTAATTTGGATAAGTGTGCAACGGCTTTTGTTGCAACGTTCACTCCTCTGTGACCCGGCCCTGGTACTCATGGTACATTGTCATGTGTTGTCGTTGGTCAGAAAATTGTGGAGACCGCTGGTCTATAGTCTATATGACTGCTAATTGCCTTTTTAGATATTAAGTTTAATAGAACTTTAAGTTAGGAAAGTCTAAGTAAAAAAATATTGCCTAAAACTTATAGGTAGCATCCTTGAGGTGAACAGAAATTAAAACATATGTGAGACAATGGCGGCACGCTCAAAGGGTGAGGGAAGCGGCGCCTTTGATCTACACTCGGTTAATTTTACACCGGCCTGCCCGCTACGAATGCCCACACCCGACGAATAGCCCGTACAAGCGATACAGGTGCGACAGTTTCTAATATTCAGCAAAAGGAAATCAATCGTATAGAATGGCGTAGAGTTAGCGTAGTTGGTGAGTCACCGATCATAAAACATGTGAAAAAATTTGAACGCGTTTAAACAAGCGAAATTTCGATGCTTTGTTGGATGAAGTTTATTATTATTTTCCAAAAAATCAGAAAGTTAAAATTAATTCATGGCACATGAAGGACTACATTAAAGTTTGTTTAATAAAAATTGCACGTTGATGCATAAAAGTTCGATTACTCTAGTATAGAATTTATTTTGCTGTCTCGGTATATCATAAAAAAATCGATGCTTATTCCTATAAAACTTACACAAATATAATTTTGACTAGCTGACCTGGAAATCGATGTTTTACCATATAAACAACGCAGCTTACTATTGGTAAAAGTATCAAGATCAGTTTAGTTACAGATCACCCTCTACTACATCACAAACAGAAAAAGCTGACCTCTTTATAAAATTAGTATAGATATAAAATTAAATTACTTACATATAGTTCAGATAAGTAATTTCAATATATTTTGAGCGTTGTTCAAGTGTTGGCTTTTATTCAAAAATGGTATTTATTTTATGTATAATTATTGAAATACTGTTAAAAGTTGCACTTAAGCGAAGCGTATAGAGTAGGCAGAATGATGTTTTCCTTTGAGTATTATCGTCTTCCTGTCGGCCGGGTCGGTGTATGTACTAAAGAGCGGTCACCGCAACCCGTGACACTTATGACATGACGATAGGATTTTAATATTTATAACTTCATACTCAACTCTTCAACTTTATATAGGACTGATAAAGGGTCTTATAAATAATAATCATAATAATACATTCATAGCTATTCACTATACGCCTGTTATAGCTCTATTGTTCGATCAAAAATAAAACGTTCACGTTCATTATTAGGAATAAAATTAAAATATTCATTCTATATGTATTAAATTTTGTACGGTACGAGTACAACGCAATTGATTTTAGGTTTTTGTATCAATAATTTTCACGTCCGGATTGTGGGACTTTACTAAGTTGGTACCAACGTAATCGTGATGCTGTGACGTCAATTTAAATTGGCAATTGACTACAAACATACTAGACGACTTGATAGTCAATATTTATTTAAATAATTTCATATAGAAAGCACCTCTATCACGGGCCACGGTTCTAGTCCATTTAAAAGACAATGAGTGTATATTTTTTTATTCCATATATTATTGAAATATCTTTGGACTAACACCACTTCAGTGCAAAAGTAAAATACAACAGTAATTAAACTAAAATACACAAATAAACAAATACTAACTGTGTGATTAATTTTCAACAATCAAAACAGAATTTTTCTACTTATTATCGCTCAAACATTTAGAATATACTGGAGATCTAAGAATTAAGAAGGTTGTCATGTCTGTTACCTATAAATTAAGTGCATTCGTTGCGACGTTACATAAATCTATTATCATTTCTATTAAAAACGGTAACAGGTGCGTAATATAGCTTCTAACGCGCAAAAATAGTTATATATTATCATAGAAGAACTAGACCACTAGTATTATTAGTATGGTGGCGGCCGCGGCGAAGGTTCAAAGAAGCATCTGTCTGGAGATTCACATAGCTATGGTGTAATAATATAAGGTACATAGAAGTTAGTTTTTTATAGTATAGCGGACAACGGAGCAGGTGGGACTCCTATATAGTAAAAGAACACCGCCGCCCATGGACCACCGCGCCACAGTCTGCACATTAGTTGTGTTGCCGGCGTAAAACGCCACTTTAGCGGTAATTTTTAATTACCTCCGATATTCTCACTCACTCTGAAAAACACAGTATAAGTACCGTTTTACGTAGAGTATTCTGTAAGACCGTGATACCGGGACCGGACGAGCCGGCACAAGTAGTGCGTCAGCATATGCTTCAGCATGGCTCTCCCTCGGGTACGACACTATAAGGACACTCACCCGGCCACTGTCAAACCCTTTCAGAGACAGAATAAATTATAATTGTCCGGTTACACTTAGTCCGGACACTTACACTTTTAACACCATTAAGCTACGAGGCTTACAAAAGGCTATATCAATTTATACGGTTTCAAGATCAATTTGATGGAAGTTTGATATTATTTCAAAACACACGATAAAAATATTCAAATAAGCTGTCTGGTTATTTGAATGTAGCCTTTGGTAAAGCAATTCGGACGTAATAAAACCATAATCTTTACTTCGCCATGTCCTTAATTACCCCTTCCTTCCCCCCCAAGCGTGGCAAATTGCAGTCTTCGAGAATACTCTTAATGATAGCTTAATTGCTTATAATTTCCAACCGCTATTTGTAAACGACCGACGCACGTAACCTATGTACGTACACGTTCGTTCGGAGTCGGGATTATAAAGCTATCAACACAGGGTTGCGGGAAAGTATTATTTTTAACTATAATGCACGCAATACCTACATGAAATATATATTTTTTAAATTAATAGAAATATTAATAACTATACTTATGAATACACCGTCCTTCTAATGTATAAACACAAACATATTATTTACATTAACAGGTCTATTGGCAGATGAAGAGTAATTTTTTTAAGCAGCCCTACAGCAAAGCGATTCTCCGTAGAGCTCTTTCTAACTGGTCACACACAGAACGTAGGAGAATGCCGTTCGGTGGAGGTAAATGTTCATCTTGACGGTTTTTATTCGATTTTTAATTATTTTTAAGTTCTCCTAATGATCCCTTAATGATGGCAGGACGTGAATTTGTTGGACATTTTTAAGGAATAAACAATTATTAAAGCCTCAGTAATTTTTACGACTGCATTACTCCAGTGCTATCATGTAAAAATGTCGATTTGTAACTTGTAGGTCGGATACATTCTATTAGTTATTTATTATATAGTGCAATTGGACTAAAACAAACCGCTCATTATGTAAATTCAATTTTGACAATTGAAATTGAGCTTGCAATTCTGTCTATGGTCCATAGATTCTAAAGTCACGACTAAAAAACTAAACGTTCAGTTTCATTGGTTTTCAGTGATTTCTTTTTTAATGATTCTTGATCGTTTGAACTATAAATTTAACAATTTTATTGTTTTCAATAATCATGGCATTTGTTGACTGCAATACTAAAAGATATCTATAGTTATTTCCCACTACCATCTACATGCAAATTCTAATTAAATTGAAATTGCGACATACAAATCGATCACAGCGTACGTGTTTTCTATCATAAAAAAAACATTAAACCAATTCTTAGATCGAGTTGGGACTCGTTTTTGGAATCGAATGCAATTAACCGTGTAGGAGGAACGCAGCTCTAATGGTGAATCGAGATAAAAGCCATAATTAACTAATCAATTCGATTAAGAGTGGTCTTTTTGTGTAGCCGGCTTTCACCAAGAGCCTGTGACAAATTTATAGGGAGTCTTTTACTGATTTCACAAATAGTCGGGCTCTCAAATTCGTATTGGTAATCGCATTGCATTACGAATTTTAAAAAATAAAACTCGAATTATTTCTCGATGTATTCAGAGCGCATATAATCTTCTATGTCGAAAACTAATCATTAAATTCCTTACTACTCAACTATAACTTTGGAAAATTCAAATTGAGTAAAGAAACAAGAACACAGCATTGAGTAAATCATAAATGAAACAACATTTTTAACTTAAATAGATCTTTTACTTCTTTCTGATATGAGCTTGAAAGAATTTTTAAAAATAATATTATATCGATAAGTATTTAAAAGACTGTAATGCTGAAGTAAATTTAAATAATTTGTGCATAAAGTTTTAATTTAGATTATTGTTTATCAGCTCTCGAACGACCTCCAACAAATCTTTCTTAATGGTCATTTCGAATTTATTTCTGATCTCCGATTTATCTAAAGCTTATTGACATTTTGTTTCAATGTTCTATCTCGAATATTCATTGCTGTTACATTGTATTTATAGTTTTTAATGTACTTAAAGATTATAGAACTAATATTACAAGACTATTATATATTCACTATTATTTTTACTATAGGTACTAACTGCATTGTACAGTGCAACAGAGTATCTATGACATGAATCCTTCTTTAACCGATATTTTAATAAAATTTTAATAAAATATGAAAATACCTTCTAACAGGTATGACAGCGATGTTAAAATGTCAATAAATAAACAAAAATAGAAATTTCTTGTTATATTGAATAACAGAGTAGGTATGTATACCATATGGTAAGAGAACATCAACCCCCATGGACAACCGCGTCACAGTCCACGATCTGGTTGTGTTGCCGGCATTTTAAGGGCCGCCAATATCCTCACTAACTCAGTGAAACATCGTAGAAGCACCGTTTCAAATACAGGTATCATTTCACGCTGAGTATTCCGTTAGCACGTGTTATCACTTTAAACGAGCCGATCCGATAAGTGCGTTAGCACAGCTTCAGCATGGCTTTCCTACGGATGCGACACTATTAAGACACGGAATAAATTATAAATTAAATTGTAATTGTCTGGACTGAGATTCGATCCCGGTACCTTCCTCTTCGTAGTTATATAACTTATAAAACTCAAATTTCAAATTAAGAAATCGAGTTTAATGAGAAGTTTTTTTAATGTTGATGTCAGCCAATGTCTTCACGTGTAGCTATTGATATTCTACAGCTTAGGCTCTCATGCGCATCAGGAATTAATACAATGCCACATTACTGACACACTGGCGCCAGAGGGCGTGGTAGTGGCGGGTAATGGTGGGCCCAAATGACGGGTTAGGAGAGAATGCGACTCGCTTTAATATATATTAGCTGTCTGAATGTAGATGATGTAATTATATATTCTTATTTATAGTGTCAGAATCTTCCATTATCTACTATTTTCATTCTCTATACTATTTTTATCTCTATTCTCTATACTTCTTATAACTATATAGATAACAATAATTTGCATTCGACGGACATTTATTTAGTTACTGCCGTAGCTCAAGCACCCAAGGTCATTTCTGTGGCAGCCAAAGTAAGAAATGTTGAGCAGGTATAGAATTAAGAAAGCTGTGCTGTAAAGTCCCGTGTCCCGTGGAATAGTTCCCAATAGCATTCAGTCAAAACGTTTGATATTATGTGTTTTATAAATTATTTCTTTCGCGGAATTATATAATAAGATTTTATCGAGTTAATTCAACTTCTACATGAATAAAACAGCTGTAATATAAATGATTACTTTTAATATTTATTATTGGCGAAAACATAGAAGACCCTAGAAGTTACGATCTTAATTTACCAAATAAAACGCGATTGCCTAATCACCATTAGAAGCTAAAGAATTTTAAAAAGAAATAGTTGAGTAAAATAAATGTTGATTTCTGTAATAAAATCGGACATTAGCGAGAATTGAGATTCACCGCGAAGTTGAAAGGGAATCGATTTGTTACACCTGCGGACTCACCATACTTTCGCGTGTTAAAGGGACTTACATTGACTAAGGCTACCGAATTATTGCAAGATCAAATACAGTCGATATTAAATACTGCTTACCTTTTATATAAAAATCAACGCCACTTTTAGTTGGATGCCACTCTCCTGTGGAGATCCTTGCTGAAGCATATGCTGACGCACTTATTGGGCCGGTTCACCAAACGTGATACCACGGTCTCACAGAATACTTAGCGTGAAACGGTACTTGTACTGTGTTACCGTGGTATCAGAGTGAGTGAGGATATCGTAGGCCCTTAAAAGTGCCGGTGTAAAAAGCCGGCAACACAACCAATGCGCGGAATGTGACGCGGTTGTTCATGGGTGATGGTGTGCTCTTACCATATAGGAGACCCACCTGCTCCGTTGTGCGGTATAGAATAAATAAAAAATAGAATAACTTATAGTTGAAGGTTTATAACTCAACGAGCTCACCTATCCAAACCAAATTTAGGCTTTGTAGATATTCAGTATTAGCAAGCTGAAGTGGCTATGGGCAGGCCACATCGCAAGACGCTGGATGCAGGTCGCCTCTGACAGTTATTCATGGAGGTCCAAGGGGAGGCCTATGTCCAGCAGTGGACGTCTTTCGGCTGAAATGATGATGAATGAATGAATGATGAGATACTCAGTAGATGGTGTATGTGATGTTTGCACAAAATCGGTCGAGTGGTTCTTCATTTATCACATTTTTTGTAAAAAATGAATTCAATACGTGGTGATTTTTTATACATGGCGAAGCACGTACCCGGTCGATAGTTTTTTAAATAAACTGTTAAATTAATATGTCAAAACTTGGGGTTAGGATTACTAATGTCTTTTCGCCAATTATTCATATAAAATCAAAACGAATCATCAAAATCAATCATATAAAATCAAAATCATCACAGACAAGGGTAAAGATAATTTCAAATAATCTTTAAAAATGATTGAACTGGTCACCCTATAAGCAGCATGTTGAGCACGCCGAAAGCAAATTGCTTTTCACGATCGCGAGTCAATAAAAAATCTTTAGAATAATACCGCTGGTTCACGTTCTTGCCTACATCATTCGTAACGAACAGCAATGAAAATTAACATTTCCTCAATTAAGAAATTACTTTTTCACACAGACAACACGTCGATTTTTAACAATTAACACACCAATTCTATCTCCAGGATTTAAAAATTAAGATATGTAGACAACTATACAAGTGATATATATTATTACACGCAGCTAAAAGCTGCCAACCCTTTCGCCACAATTTATACTTAATTAGGAATAATATCCTTATATGGAAGTTATTTGTTGTTTTCCTTTGATATTAAAACCTATCGCATAAATTCTCTCACAATACGCGAGCTCTGGGTTGAGATAAAAACAGTATTAAACCCGACGTGGTAATGAAATATTCATTTAATTGCCACAGATAGCTATTTAAAGACATTATGTGCATATAAAATGTCATTTTTTGCGCTTTTCGAAATGAAATGAGGCTAAAACATTTATTGACGGGTGCTTTGATGTTATTCGTAATAGGAATATGTTTTGTTAATGATTCGCAAGGAGTCAACAACAAATCGAAAACGACAACTGTACGATTTCTTTTCATGACATTATGGACAAGTGATCTGGTGGGCCTCCTATATGGTAAGAGAACACCACCACCCATGGACGACCGCGCCACAGTTCGCGCATTGGTTGTACTGTCGGCTTTTTATGCCACTTAAGCGGCATTTTTAAGGGCTTTCCATATCCCTCAGCGATACACAGTAGAAGCACCGTTTCAAGTAAAATTACCATTTCACGCTGAGCATTCTGTGAGCCCGTCGTATATTTCGGACGACCGGCACAATTAATACGTCCGCATATGCTTCGGCATGATTCCAATGTGTGAAAATACCTGTAATGTCAATAGTAAGAGAAATTACAGATAGAAGACAGCGTCACTTTTACTTTTTGGCATTTTATTTTATTGTGTTATGATCGTATCTTTTTATAGCCCAAAATATATACACAATGTGTACCTAAACGTCTATTAATAAGTAATAGTAGACTCGGCAGACGTTGTTCTGCCCGCTACACTACCCACCGAGTCTGACTTACATGTTTCTATTAAATATTGTCATGTTTGCACAATACAATCATAAACTGTAATCTATGTCTTATTCTGACTATACAAAGTTTGACTAAAATACTTTCTGTATTTTCACGTGAAGGAATAAAAAACATCCATCAGAACAAACTTTCCTATTCATTAAGCACAAATAAGTAAAAAGCAGGAACAATTTCACTGTATTATCGTCACTATAATTTTGAATTTGATTTACACTTCGGTCTATGTAACACGTGGTTGGCTATGCAGTCATTATTACTTTTTAAGATATGTTTATATATGATTATACAAATAATCTGTTGGTATATTCATTAAATGTTTCATTAAATTAAAATTCACGGAAAATATTATTTGATCAAAACCCAGGAATAGACTTTAAATTTGAATTTTATTCTGAACCTGTATTCTATATGACCTATATTTATTGAATTCTCGTAACAAATATTAATAATACATCTGTTTCTTTAGATTTTAAGATATTCACAAAACTTACGTACATATTAAAGATGTTTCTAGAAAAAAGAAAAAAACTATAAAAATAGCTCCTATATAAAACTCTCAACCCGAGATAAAAATAATTAAAAGACAGGCAAAAAAGAAAAAACTATCTCTTGGATTTAAAAGGAGACGCTCTCAATGACGGCTAATGAATGTTCAAGTTGTTTTATTTGTTTGCTACGGTCGGACCATAGAATTGCTAGATGTGTTTCAGTATTTATTAAGTATTTCTGCGAAATTAAATACATTACAGTACATTCATTAATTAAAGTACATTTAAAAATTACATAAAAATACGTACCAGATGAATCATAAATTTAAAAAATCTCAATCTGTTAGTTATCCAATGTGATGTCACTATCCGTCTTGTTTCAAGAGATTTTGAAAGAAATTAAATATTAAAATACGTTTAATAACGACAAATCGCTACTCTGTGTAGTTTTTTAAAAGTAATCTGCGAGAATTGAGAGCTCCAAGAAACTGAAATAAGCAACATCAAAAATAACATAACATCCAGTATATTTGGTAAAATTTAAATCTTTGATACTCTCTGAAATAATGACGTCAGCACTTTTATATATCTGATCGATTTTATAGACCCGTACCTACCACTATCATCTAAATAATTGAGCTTATAAAGTTACTCCTATCCTATATCCGTTATATAATTTTAAGAAAAATAGGCCGCTTGTAAAATGGTGAATTTTTAATCTAAAAAGTATACATTTGAATGTCCCATATTTACATTATTAATGTCGCATGTGTTTCGGAATGGTATACATATATTTTTATTTTTTTGTTATTTTCTTTCTAATTGCTCTATTCTCGAAAGAGTGATCGTAGCTAAGAGTTTTACAGAATCTATTACGGCATGTGCGTGCTTTGTAAATTTTAAATTAAAATATTTAATTTGATTATTATTATAAAACTTTATATACTAGCTTAATAACCGGAAAGGGTAATCAAACAAACACGCTCACAATCAAATTGATGCCACAAAAATTAATGGCGGCTGCGATTCGGCCACGGGAAGTGACGTATGTTGTACGCATTTGTCTTTATTTTGGCTCGATTAATTCTGTCTTGAGTGAAATATACACGAATTTTTACTCGAATTTCATATATGTGTATATATTTGTTAAAATAATCAATGACTTAGGTAATGTGTAAAATGAAAATTACTGAATACTTTAGCAAAGAAATATTATATTATATTGTTGTATTTTTCATTATTATTCTAATAATAATATTTGTGATATTATAAGAATTGATGTGAGAGTGAAATTCTTTTATTTTTAAAGGAGCTTCGTGTTAGTTCAAGAAACTAGCACCAGCGACTATGCGCAGCAAAAAGTATAAGAGCAAAACAAAATGGAGAGGTGCTTTGTGGCTGACCGCTATTACTTGGATTGTAATTACGAGTCATTAGAGATCTCTGAGCCAGCTCCCGCCGGGATATTAATGCTCTCCGAAGTATTGGCTTTTAATATAAAGTCACTTGTATGTCATATTATTAGTTTTGCTTATTCGAAAGAGACTTGAGTTAGTCTTTTCATGAAGAATTCCTTGAATTCCACGCGCGGATCTGTCGAATTATCTTCATAGTGATCGTCTTCATCACACACTAAAACCTGAAAATTAAGCCATTATATTATCTAATTTATAAAATTTCTATGTCACAATGTTAGTTACTCCTCCGAAACGGCTTTACCGGTTTTTACTAAATTTTATATTAGGTAGGTAGGTCTGAGAATCGGCTACTATCTATTTTTCATACCCCTAAGTGATAAGGATTTTTCACCCACACAATTTTTTAAAATTTTTGGATGAATTTTTGTACTTTTATTATTTATAATGTGGCATTAATAATTACATATGACCCTCAAATTTGACTCTTCTACCACCATATTTGTTAATATGGATATTAGTTATTGATGACATCTGTATCTGGCAATACAACGTTTGCCGGGGTTAGCTAGTATAAGAACTTCAATCAAGTCTGTGTACCTTCCGCAAGAAAACTTTTGAGCCTTTGCTTCATCAGAGGTTCCGTGTAGATACATATAATGCAGTATGTATGGAGTATTTTAGCCTCTGATCAGAGTGACCTCGATTGTATTTTGTTTTGTAACTTTGTATTTTCTGTGTTGAAGTGAAAACTTAAGTTGCTTGCCGATGTATACCTAATTTGTTTACTTATATTATTTTGATTTAGCTGTACGTGTTTCATGTTAAAATTAATAAAAAAATAAAAGAAATTTTTAATATGTAAAAGCATGTAAGTCATATAAATGACGACATAAATTGCATAAGCCTGAAAAACGGGGAGTAATTGGTGTGACCTTATCTTATCGAGACTAAATGATCTCATAAGTTTTCAGTAAATTGTCAGCTGTTTTTTTGTTGTTGTGTTTTTATTGAATGCCATAGAATAATTTAGTAAAAAAATATCTGTTGCGGTTAGTCTTTTATACTTATACGTCGGTAGTTAATCAACCGATAGGTTACACGTACACAATTACCGCACATTTTTTGTGGTTTAGCGAATTACGGAGCAGGTGGGTCTCCTATATGGTTAGAGAACACCGACGCCCATGGACAGTCGCGCCACAGTCCGCGCATTGGTTGTGTTGCTTGCTTTTTACGCCGCTTAGACGGCATTTAAGGGCCTCCGATAACCTCACTTATTCAGCGAAACACAGTGCAAGTACCGTTTCAAGTGCAACTACCATTTAATATATATGCATATTAATTAACTTAAAGGAATATTTTTTTTCTTTCTTGTGAATTCTTATGAATATAATTTTAAATTAGATATATGTAATAAGACCTAAGCAACAGAGGTAATTCTCAAAGAGCAGCCACGTAAATGGTAAAATAATTGGTACGGGTTGGATTTTATGCGTTTCCCTGCTGAAGATCTGTGTTCGAGGAACAATAATAATAATCGACACAACTATACCCAATGGGAAATAAATTATACCTGTCGTTTGGTGATGCTCGTTCTGTGTCGATAGCTCGACGCTTAAAAACACTTTATACGCGTTACGAAATTTTGCAAATGTTGTCTTCTAACGTTATTTTATATATAATTTACTTGAACAGTAAGTGACCAAGTAAAATTAACATTTATTTTTAAATATTCATGCAGCATTCAGCACGTTAAAAAGCCATATAGTCAATAAAAATTCCGAATAAACGTTTTTATGGCCCGTTATCATGCACACCTTACGCTTTTATGAATGTTCTTTATATAAAAGTTATTTCTCTATAAAAACGAAGTCAAATATCGACATTTCGCAGCACTAGCGCCCGCGGCGCGTATGCACCGCAATTTTATCGTGTTGCTTGCCGCTTGATTATTAAATCCTTCCGCCCCGCCCTAATGCCGGCCATTAGCGGTCATACAATAAAATATACAGCTTTAGACGAATGCCACTTTGCCGTAAGGACGATTAAAGTGACATTAACGTCATCTCCGTTGTTTAATAAAATAATTACAGTAAATATTTCATTCTCCTCCATTGAGACTGTGTAATACGTGTAATTAAAAATAAATAACTTTATTTAATCAGATTTCTTGTTATGTCACTTGTCATAATTGTTTCCTATAAATTTTTTGTGTATTACAATAAAATGTTATAAGTTACATCAATAAATAATTAATAATAAACAACATTTAATGCCTTTGCATTAAATGTTCTTTCTCCATTTATTATAGAACAACACAATTTTCTTTCTTATTACATTTATTATTTATCTTTTATATTTATTTTATAATCATTAGAGTTTTTAAAAACATAAACTCATTATGTAGGACATTATAATAATATTAATAATGCAATTTATGCGTACAGGGCACAGCACCTCGGCACTTCGGGTTCGTGCTTTGTGATCGCCGGCAATCCCAAGAGGCTGCTGAAGTTTCTCGGAGAGATAGGGTGGCTCCAGTGACACACACCACCCACACGCAAAATAGGCGCTTAGATGTCAAATTGCGGAAAATGGCCCGTTTGATACCAATATATTATTTCTAATATATCGCAGTGGTTTTCATTTATTTAATACGTAATATGTATTTACTGTCATATCATATTTTATTCAGAATTCATAGCATATAACTACTGTAAGTTATATTAAAATAATACCATATTTAATATAAACCATGTATCAAATTCTTGCAATACCTATTTCAACTTTTTTTGACTAAAGGTAAACTACACTAGTACCTATACTAGTGTTGTAACCAATATTTGCATATTAAATGCGCATTTAATTTTTCTTGACATTCATATTATCTATGGATTCAAATTCGAGAATTGCATCGAGTGTACATCACTAATATTAACCTATTATTCCATTTATTTAATTGTCTTTAATAGTAGAAAAACGTTAATTTACAATTGTTCAACCGTAAAGGGATTTCTGTGTAAAAAGCTTACATTCCTCCCTGAGGTGCTCTGGCGGCGTGGTGGGCAATTCTTTAATAATAGACGAACATTTTTATAATATTATGACATTATTATAAATATTATTTTTATAATATTTATAATATTAGACGTTATAACTATAGAAGTTATATCCAAGTAAATAGAGCCCGGGGCACACCAATCAGTCTGGGGAAGTCGACTCAATC
>DWCF01005674.1:0-13747 GCA_018230265.1 Delias oraia
CTGTTAGAATCTTTTGGAGTTAACAGATAATTGTGACTGTCAATAATTTATAGACAAATCATTTGCAATAAAATAAATTTGCGACTATAATTAAAGATCTAAGCTATCCTAACTCTCAAGTTGGACCAAACTGCATATTGCGTGGAAATTTGAACGAAATCCGTTAAGCGGTTTATGAGTCCATCGCGGAAAAACATCGTGACGGGAGATTCATATATATTAAGATATTAGATATAGAAAACTTTAAAAGTGTAGCGTTCAAATAGCATACCGCAAGTGGAGAGCTGATTTTCATCGTCTCTCCTACAAACACAATAATAGTCAAAGTTATTAAATAAACACGTGGAAAATGAAGAAGCCTCGTTTGGTAAGATTATGTGAAATAAGTCAAATTTTATATTAAATTTTCAATAATAGAGCAAAAAATAAATAAAAATTAAGAATTACAAAAAAAAATATAAAGGTAAGTGGAGAGCTGGTTTTACACATAAATACAATAAAACACATACAGACACAAACAAAATGAAAGAAAAAGCTTGATTGAATAACCACCAATAGAAAAGAATAAATGAAAAAATCGTAATAAGTGGATAACATACAAAAATCATCGTTTGATAAGATAACTTAAAATGATCAAAGTATTTATTTAAAACTTACATAATATACAACAAAAAATAACATTATGTAATTTTAATTCTTAATTAATTTTTGATTCGTGTATATTTTTTTATTTCCTGTTATTTTAATTATTTGTTATCAACACGCGGAAGTGCCACGCCAACATAAACTTACGCACAGAATAGGCCGGCTCATATCAGCCCGAATGTACTTATAGTTTCGCAGAGTCATCCAGATTTCTGGAGGCCCGACGTGTTATGCCGTTAAAAGCCAGCAACGCATCCAGAGCGCAAGCGTGGTGTAACTACACTATGGGTGGCGATCTTTCACCATTAAGAAGACCTATGTTTGCCGCTATACATTTTCAACTGTAACACGTAAACTCGTCTAGATCTTAACGTCAGAAGGATTTATTATGACGTCGTTTGGTAGATCTATGGCCATATACAGACAACGCGAGGACAAATGGTCATCACTAGCTTATGAAATGTTAAAATGCATTGTAACACTGATAAGAGGTCGTTCACCCCTCTTATGATAACGATAGGGTGATAATAATGCTCTACGTCGCATTTATAACCGACGAAAAACAAGGGAATTATTTCAGTGTTTTTATTCGAGGCCTCTGATATACCGCTCAAGGGGCATAAAAGCCTGAAACACAACCAGAGCGCGGCTTGTGGCGTCGCTTGTCTCTGGGGGCGGTGATCGCTTATCATAAACAAATCCGCCTGCTTGGTTGATTTTAGCTTACAGTTAATTAAAATTTTAAAAAACGTTATATTTGACCTCTTACTGAATTACTGAAGTAAAGAAAAAATAGGTATCTAATACTGTTCTTGTGTAGTTAGTCTACACTGAGATTCTATTGACATATAAACTTAAAATTTAAAACATCTTTACTATAAAACTGAAAGAGCCATGCTGCAGGGCCGGCTCCTCTAAAGTTACGCTGACAGACTCACAGAATACTCCCTGTTTTCAGCGCCCCACACACACAAAACGTGTTATCAATATAGAAATGACATTATCTTGAAATGGCTCTGGCGATTGTTGAATGATTCTACGTTCGGTTCGTTCGACGACCAAGGTCGAATTTTTATCCTATTAGTTTGGCAATTAAATTAAATGTCATTAAAATTGGATCAGCTTTATCAGTGAGAGAGCCACGCCGAAACATATGCTGACGCAATAATTGCGTCGGTTCGTTTGGATACCAGCTCGCAGAATAGCAGCGCGTAACAGTTCTTGTACTGTCTTTCGCTGTAAGATGAGAGAGAGATGATAAAATCAGAAACAATTAATTTTTCAATGATATAGTGGACGGAGGGGGGTTGTCTTATATGGTAACAGAATAAATATTTGGTTGTGTTACCGGCTTATCGCTTATTCAAATACCTTCTCACGCTTAGTATTTTATAAGCCAGTGGTTTCACGCCGGACGAGCCGAGCAATTCTAGTACAACGACTATCATCAAATAGAAAACTTACATAAAGCGTATTCAAAGAGTGGAAAACTGCTAGCAGCCATTATAATGATGGTCGAAGCCGCCATGCTCGACCTGCGCGCGCGCATAGACAGCGCGCCGCTGTGCAAGGTCACATTTATTGTAACATTGAAAACAATTCATTTGCAATTGAAAGCCACCAGTCATCTTTTTCAATGGGCAACCATTTTGATGCTAATTTATAAATAGCGTTTCGATCGGTTACCTTATTATTTCAATCGAGAGCCTCGTCGATAAATGGTTTAATGAGTCTGCCATGAAACTACAGATATCGGGCTGGAATCTCGGTCTAGAAGGGCTTGATAGCGACCGGGTGATAGTGATAGTGGTTGTCCATGGGCGGCGATGTTCTGTTATCATATAGGAGCTACTGCTCTGGGTTACAAAAGGTCCAAATCGTATTGGTGGTGTGTGGTACGAAATGCCTTTAAAAGCAGCAGGAGCTAGGAGTGTCCCTTGGCGGAGTAGCGCTTAACCTTTTAAAAAAAGGATTAAAACGATGACCGATACTCTAATAGTAATTATGAAATACAAAATGGCGGCGCGCCGTGCAGTCTCGCGTGAGCAGTCGTCAGCGCGTTACGTAACACTAGTGCATAGAATGATATGTGCCTTAGCACGTGCAAACTTTATTTTTAACATCAAACATAAAGGAACGGACCGTTAACGTTATTGCTGCGTGCAAGACAATTAAATTGAGTACTAAACCTCCTTAATCGTAACAGTCTTTTATAACTATTTGTAATATAGTTTAAATATAAGCTGTGCTCTAATTTATTCGGTCTTTGGAAGGGCATGATTGGAGAGCCACGCTTCAGCATATGCTGACGCACTAACTGGACCGGCTCGTGCACGGGCTCACAGATTACAAACGTGAACGTACTTGTACTGTTTCTCTGAGTTTGAAATGCCAGCAACACAGTAAGCACGGAGTGTGGCGCGATTGTCCATGCGGCGATCGCTTGCCATATGAGAGAACCGCCTGCTCTGTAGCCCGCTGTACCATAAAAGAAGTTGCTTTCGAATTCTATCTCTATAAAGAGCTCACTGAATTAACTGACGTTGTTCTTACTTGATAATAAATATTCAATTGGAATTGGTAAAATTGGCGCTTCTACAGTCACCTACGTAAACTCAGATGGAATGGTTCTGTATAGCGACCGCGAAAACACCCGCCTTTGCCGGATACGGAGGCGAAGACTTAGTTACGTAGCCAGACTCACCCCGGTGAGCTTCCGGCCCGGTTGCTCAGGCGGCCCATTCCCCCGCGACCTTGCGCTAGTCGTGGCTAAAAATCAAATTCACGGCGGTATAAGACCGTGTGAAGTTGTGATGGCTGTATGACCGGCAGCAAACAGCTAATATTGCGTTTTATAAATAGAGCCTCGTTGGTAAGTGTTTTATTTAAGTCTACCGTGAAGCGAAGCGATCTAGTTCGTATCCTGGTCCCAACAACTATAAGTGATAATTTAGTATATATCAAATTAATTCGGTCTCTGGAAGGGCGTGACACTTTTTGGGCGAATGTTTTAATAATGTCGCACCCGTGGGCGAGCCATGTCGAAGCATACGCGGACGCACTAATTGAGCAGGCTCGTCCGAAGTGACGTGCTCACATAATACTCAATGTGAAATGATAGTTGTACTTGAAACGGTACTTCTGCTATGATTCTCTGAGGGAATATATCGCAGGCCCTTAAAAATGCCGCCTTAGTGGCATAAAAAGCTGGCAACACAATCAATACGCGGAATGTGGCGCGGTTGTCTATGGGAGGCGATGTTCTCTTATCATACGCAAAAGCCGCCTGCTCCGCTTTCCGCTATACCATAAAAATATGTAGATACAAGAAAAACATGATAATTTTAAAACATTACTTTGTCCCAATATACAGATTTCAAGAATGTGCCCAAATCATGACTGCCAAGAATTAAATCGGGTTAGCAATGGGCATGTTCCCAAATTATTATTTCATTATTTATTATTTTATGTGTGCAAACACGAAACTTACCAGCATAATAAAAAGGAAAATAATAAACTATTAGAAATTACAATCACTTTTTCACTCGCTGTTCTATGAGCTCCGGTATCACTTCAGACGAGCCAGCGCAATTAGTGCTTCAGTATATGCTTCAGCATGACTCTCCCACGGGTGCGACAGTGTTAAGCCCTTATAAAGACCGTTTAAATAATAAATTAAATTATATTTTTTTTATATTTATGGAGTAAGCCTGCCGGTCATGTTCGCTCGTCCTAATTTGGGACTAATACACCCTAAATTAGGACAAGACTTAAGTAAATTTCGGCCCGCGGCTCCAATTGTAGCAAGCGGACTTTAGTGTGGTGTTCACAATATGTCAACTATTACCAATCTATTTCAGAAACGGATCCCTAGGAATTCTGGGGAAGTTTTCACGGACCCTTAATAAAATAAACAGCAAAAACAAATCTGATGAGGTATTTATTTGAGTGATTAGCATTATGTGCCAGATTGACCCTCTGAATCCATATAATCGCGGAGCCCCGGGGGTCCGTGGACAACACGTTGGAAATTACTGCATTAAGCCATAAAAATGCGATATTTAAAAATACGAAGACAATTGTAGGACGTGTAGGTTTCCTGAGAAATGTAGTAGCAACATTTATTAGTCTTAAGCCTGAATATGGCTCTTAGTACATAACTTTCCATGCTTAACTCGTGAAGCCCGCGAGGAATTCATAATACGCGGGGTTTTTGCGTGCGCCGTTTGTCAAGCGATTTTTATATGGTGCTCGCGGCTTGGAGGTGGCTAAATTATTGTAATTACAGTTAATAAACTTTATTTAATAAGTTTTAATGGATTTCTTGTTGAATGTAATGTGTTTTTAGCGATTTGACTTTTAACTGTTTCTTTCTAATTTCTGTAATGTAATAAGAATGTCCAGTCATTATTTACTAGACCTAAGGACTAATTTTAATACATTTTTATTTTAAAAAATACAGAGAAGAGTTTCTGGCCGTTCCTTCTCTGATAACTTCCTTCTGCATCGTTGGTACGTTCGTAAGAGCTACATTGAAGCCTTCGTCGAATAAAATATTTGATTTTGATTTTAGTATAATGTAATAAAACGTAAGAAAATAAGCAAAAGAAAAGGTTTAAATGTTGTTTCTTCTTTAGAGCAACACAATTACGTTTTTATTTTACATCCATTAAATTTTTTGAATTATTATATTATAATAAAATTGGATTTTTTTGCCTATTGAATAATATATAACAAACTTAGTTTTTTTTGCACGCGTGAGAGAACGCTGTCGCACTAATTGGTCTGGCTCGCTCACAATGAAACATTTCGGTAATTTTTATGGTATAGCGGACGACGGAGTACGTGGGTCTCTTAAATCCTACCTAAGAGAACACCTCTGTCCATCACCAACCGCGCCAAAGTCCGCCTCTTAGGCGTCATTTTTACGCACCTCCGATATCAGCACACACTTAACGAAACACATTAAGTACTATTTCAAGTCCAGCTACCATTTCACGCTGAGTATTCTATGAACCCGTGGCATGACTTTGGACGAGCCGGCCCAATTAGTGTAACAGCATATGTTTCAGCATGCCTCTCCCACGTAAGTAAAAAGCGCTGCTATAGTAAGTTCTTGGTACTAATGTACTAATCAAACATTTAAAACAATTTTACATCATATACTTTAATAAAGCTTATAATAGATGATAATTCTGTAACATTTTATAACATTTCCGTGTTATACATAGCATAGATAAAATTTTATTGATCGTTTGTATTATACCTAATTTGAAATTAAAAGTAATTTATTCGCGATATGTAGTCTCCTTGATGGTAAATGAGCAGCGCTGTAGTTGTTGCTCGCTTTCTGCGCATAAGCGGACTTACTTAACGGGACACCGCTCCTTACTCACTTAGCAAAACACATAACTAGTACTATCTATCGCTTGTTGAGCTAATTTTTCTCCTATTTATATATATATATATAAATTTGTTATGGTATAGCGCATAACGCATAGCGGTATAGGTGGGTCTTCTATTGGGCAAGAGAACACCGCCGCCCTTGGACAACCGCGCCACAGGCCACACGTTGGTTGTGTTACCGGCTTTTTAAGAGCTTCCGATATTACCACTCAGTAAAACACAGTATAAGCTCCTTTTTAACTATTTCTACTATTTCATGCTGAGTATTCTGTGAGCCCGTGGTATCACTTTGGACGAGCCGGCCAAATTAGTGCGTCAGCATGGCTCTCTCACGGGTGATATAATATAACAACTTCAAAAATGAATTAAAAAGTGTAACCGAATTGTGTTGAAAAATATTCCGCCATAAATCCATTAACTCGAAGCCTACACAAAAGAAACGGGCCCAATTAATGTGACTAGACCATAAATGAGTCGTTGAACTTCCTCTAAATAGGAGTTTATATGTTTGACAATATTTCTTTGTGGTGTATCGCTTCGTGTGGGCTGCAAGTTTCATAGAGTTCTTTGGAGATGGTATTTTGTACTTATTTTTAACTGTGACATAAAATAGGTGTGTTATATCTATATATAACAGAGTCGTGTTAGTTGTTCGCTTATAACTCATGAAAGGCTAGACCGATTTCACTGAAAATTGATGGGGAGGTAGCTTAGAACCAGAAGGACATAAATTAAGATATCATTTAAGTAAATTTAAATTTGCGGATTTTTTATGGTATAGTGGACAACGGAGCAGGTGGATTTTTAATATGGTAAGAGAACAGTGCCGCCCATGGACAACCGCGCCAAAGTCCGTGTATTGGTTTTGTTGCTGGCTTTCATATTGGTATATTTACCTCTCTAATCCTCACTCAATCAGCGAAACACAGTACAAAGATTGTTTCTCGCTGAGTATTCTGAGTCGTGTCTTCACACCGATGCATTAAAAACTCTTATTTAACGTCAAAGCATGTAAGAATAAATACAAATGAAGTAATGAGATGAAGAGTTTTTGTTTCTAGTATACGTGACCGAGCCTATAGCGAAGATATTGTGTGTCCAACACAAAATATGCAGAACTAGATTGTCTGTCCCGTTTTGGGGTATTGGGGCAAGTTATTGCTGGCGATAGCATCGTTGCCGTGTAGAAAGTACCTCTCCTACGCAATACTGGCCGGTGCGTGCGTTGTGAATAGAAATTGCCGCCTCGTGGGCCGTGCGTCCCGACTTCACGCGACACTTTTATCGCCAACTTACAAATCGTATGTTTATTGCTTACGCGTAATAAAATCCCATCGGTTTTATATATTTTTTGATGCGATAACATACTCTAGCTCTGAATTTAAATATAGAACTGCGCGTTCTTTGATTTTACCTCAATTGAGTCTCGTGCAGATTTTTATTGGTTTGGATTTGAATTTTTTTATGGTGTAGTGAGGAACGGAACAGGTGGGTTTCAAATCTCCGCACATGGACAACCGCGCCACAATCCGTGCTTTGTGTGTGTTGCTTGAGCGGTATAATTTGCCGGACCTCCAATATCACTCACTCAGTCAAACACAGTAATTATTTCACACTTGTATTATGTGAACCAGTGGTATCTACTCCGTTATTGCGTTAGAATATACTTCAGCATGCCTCTTTCACGGGTAAAAGGCACGGGTTTTATCCAGATAATATTTTACACAAAAGAAACAACTATTTATATTAAAGCATTTTCACAAAATGAACTTTTTTAAAACTTTGAAAAATTTTATTTGTTAATCTGTACTAATATCATGAAGTGGTAAGGAGTTAATTGTTTGTTTGGACTGAATAGACCCCAAAAGTACTTCACGAAATTCTTTCACATTTGAAAAGCTACCCTATCTATGATAAACATAGTATATTATATATTTTTAAAACAATTAAGGGTTCTTATTGTAAGTGCCAATAATTTAGCTCAAGTTATAATTTTTATCCAAAATAATGTTGCAACAATACAACCTGTGTATGTGTAAATGTATGTATTAACATTTAGTAATTCGTATGTTTAAAAACCCGTGAATATCCGGGGTAAGTTGCTGTATGTAATGGGTGATTTGAAATTAAACTAAGCATACACTCATTTTATAATAGTAGGTACAATAAGAAGTTTTTTTATAGTATAATGGACAACGGAGCAGGTGGGTCTCCTATATGGTAAGAGAACACCGCTGCCAGTGGTCCTCCGCGCTATAGCCTGCGCATTGCTTAGGTTTCCGGGTTTTAACGCCCAAAACGCTGACTCACGCGGTGAACCGAAGATTGATCATGTGATAATTTATGACATGTATGTTAATTAATTTTGTATGAATAATAATAAAAAAAACGATGTTTATTTTAAACTAACGAATCTCGGGGATTACATTACGTTAACCGTTGAGTTTACACTTAAATTACTAATAATACTAGAATAAATACTAAACGTAAAAATTCAACCATTTTAGCTTGAAATGAAATGAAATATTTTTATTCAATATATATACAAAAATGCAGCTCTTTGAACGTTGAAAGCAGTCTACCACGGTTCCAAGCTAAGCCCACTGGGAAGAACCGGCGAAATAAACTCAGTGGGTGTAAGTTTTTTCTTCCGTGAGATACTTAGAATATAAAAAAAAATATGACAAAACATTATCTCTGAGAATGGCTGGTATGAACACCTTATTCCCAAGGCGTGACATCATTTACGAAATCATTGACACTAGTCTGCTCTATCACGCATACGTCCCGTAACAGTTTTTTAAATTTATTTACAGAAAGATTATGAACGTTATCTTTGATCATGGATGGGGACAAATTATTTGAAATTAAATGGAAATGGAGACATCAACCACATACAAAATGCAGACAATACGTATACACACACAAATACACACAAGTAATTTGAAAAAGCTGCATTGCATAATAGTGACAATAAAACTTAATAATACATACATATATGAAAAATGTCGAGAAAGACGCCAACATTCACCCACATGGCATTGAAGTGAATAATATTCACAAAAGTGTAATTAAAAGCTCGCAGTCCATATCGAAAAGATTAAGTTTTGCACCCGTGGGAGAGCCATGCGGAAGCATATGCTAGCGTAATTATTGGGCCGGTTCGTCCAAAGTGATACCACGGGATCACAGAATAACCGTGAAATGCAGCTCTTCTTGAAACAATACTTACAATGCGAGTGAGTAAGGATATAAGAGGCTCTTAAATTGCTGCTTAAGCGGCGTAGAAAGCCGGCAACACTACCATTGCGCGGGCTATGGCGTAGTTGTCCTTGGACGGTGGTGTGGTATCTTACCATATAAGAGACCCAGGTGCTCCGTAGTCCGCTATACCAGAAATTTTGTTTGATTTAAGTAACAATGTTGTTAGACTGTCTGATGTAATTAGTTAGACTGTGAGATGGTTGAACGTTCTTATTTTGGGATGGGCTATCAGAAAGTATTATGACGGGTAATATGTTCAAATATCGATGAACGCTGTGTTTTTATTAGCGCTTTTTGTTTTGTTTAATATTTACGGTAGCACGCTACGAATGGGACCACAGCCCCCTGGGGACGACGCGGCTGGTAATCGGAGAGTGATAGTTTGACGTGGCGACAACCGAGAAGCGAAAACGTTGCGACTATTCAACGATTCTTTACCGGCATAGATGATATCTTTTCTGTCAAGACGTCTACTGTGAATGGGAATTCATTGATTTAATTTAGCAAATGAAGACTTTTTGAAAGAAACAGCGTCAACGGTACTTGTACTATGTTTCGCTGAGTGAGTGAGGATATCGAAGGCCGGTAAATATGCGCTCAACTTGTGGTGGGGCGTACATTACATTGCATACATTTGTCACTTTTGAACCTAATTTTTATTGTTTGTGTTTGGTTGTTTTAGATACATTTATAAAATAAATTAATAAACGATATTGACTGCAAAAAGAAATCTGAAATAATGATTAAAAAGAAATCAAATGCACAGTGAATGAAAGCCGAGTGTCTAACATTCATCGAGCTGAGCGTAAAAATAGTGCACTCGGCAAAAAAGATCTAACCAGCGCCAAACATCGTTAGCACCTCTAAAGCCTCGATAGTTCAATGAACCCGAACACTAGAGCTCAATATTAATTTACTTACGTATAAGGCAATAAGACCAGTCTTAAGCTTTGATTTGTTGTTTCTGGTATAGTAGGTAATGGAGCGGGCGGATCTCTATGGTAAGAGATCACCGCAGCCCATGGACAACAGTGCCACAGTCTGCGGTAGTTTGCTATCTTTTTATGCCGCTCACGGTAGGCGTGCACAGGTTGGTATCGTACGCAACAGAGAAGAAAAATATATACTACTACTACTACATATGTTGTTTCTGATTAGATAGTTACTCAAGTAAGAAAAGACTGTCTTGCATTGTATTTCAGCATATCGAGCGATTAGTCGTGAAGGCTTTTTTGTGTGATCACTTTCATCGTCGTAAATCGTAATGGTCGTGTATTGCTGATTTTTGTGGTATAGAGGACAACGGAAGCGCCCTCCCACTCCGCGCTGCGGCCGTAGGCACTGCCGGCTTTTTACTTTTCAAAGACTATGGTATTGTTGCGCAATTTTCTCCAAACTGTTCGCTTCACGTATTAATAATTCGCGATTGTTAATAGCCGGTTCGATACGGTCGGAAAACAAGAAATACTTGTGCAATTAAAGACAAATAAAAATATCTCTTGCATAAACGAATGCTGGTACTCTCTCTGTATCAAACACACCCATTTTTATGTTATATCGGACTACGGAGCAGGTACGTAGCCTATATGGTAAGAGAAAACCACTACTCATGTACAACTGTGCCACATTCCGCGCTTTGGTTGTGTTGCCGGCCTTTTAAACCGCTTAAGCGACACTTTTAAAGGCCTCCGATATTCACTCAATCAAATACAAGAGTACAAGTACCATATCACGCTGAGTATTCTGCGAGCCTGTGGTATCACGTTGGATAAGCCGGTCCAATTTGTGCGTCAGAATATGCTTCAGCACAGCTTTCCCACAGGTGATCTATGAATGAGTCTATATATGGGTATGAATGAATCTGTATTAATAAATTTTACAGTTATTTATTATTATTATATTAAAAATATTAGAATATTTTTAAAAAATATATAAGCCTTCTCCTCTGTAACCTAAATGAGTATTCTAAATTTTGATCTAACTTTAAATCTCTATGACTAGTTCCATAAGTTAATAAATTAGCTGTCAAGCCTTTCAAAAGACAATTATTTTTTGCTCGCACCGCGATTCGAACCCGATACCTCTGCTAATCCTGCGTGGCGCTCAGCTACGAGGCTCACTAAATTATGCATTCACGCTGTCCCATGGCCGGCGCAACGGCGGTGGCGTCAGAAGCGCGACCCTAATCGCTCCGAATGCAAATTCGCCGGCGATTTGGTTACGTGTGCTGGTGCGTTGGTCGGGTGCTGGGTGAATGACCGCGCACAATGTTCCGCGCATCTCTACTCTACACCGTTACAACGTACTCTATGCGTGCGAGCCATCGTCGTAATCGGCCACTGCTAGGTATCCTACTACTACTACTACAAGATCACATCATCAACACAGGTAGACATCTCTATGGAATGGCTTCGCAGTGGCCGCGCGAGTTTCTTAATACGGTTGCAGCCGAGGGAAGCATATCCTGATGCGAAAATTGGGCCGGCTCCTCCGAAGTGACACCACTCTCACAGAATACTCAGCGTGAAATAGTATTTAAAAGTGCTGCTTAAGCGGCGTAAAAAGCCGTCAACACAGCAAGCGCGGACTGTGGCTCGGTTGTCCATGGGCGGCGATGTTCTTCTACCGTATATTTATCTACTATACCAAGTCGTTTTGACTTGAAAATAGCGTTGAAGTCGATTCATCCCAGAGTGGTTGTGCGCATACAAGATAATTTCCATTCCAATACAACTTGGTTATACGCCCGCAGACCAGCTGTGGCTTTCCATGGGCAGAGGACCGCTTATCTAGGTGAGCCGCCTTCTCGTTTGCCTCCTTATAAAAATGTACTTGAATATCTTTTATTATCTTATAATATTATATTAAGTGTAATGTAATATTTTATTTAGCCAATTTTGCTATTGAGGTTACTGATTTATCTTAATACAAATACTGCATCGTACTGGTATTCTGTGAGCCCGTGGTATCACTGTGGACTAGCCAAAGAGTGCATCAGCATAAGGTTTAGCATGGCATGACAGTGTAAAGACACTTGCTCGGCTTTTACCAAGCCCTTACAAAGACGGAAATTATAACATCTATACTGTTTGGGGATCGAACCCCATACTCGTGACGTTCCATAAAATACTGTTAACCACAAATCCACCCAACAATATCCCCGATACACATAGATAATAATCCTCTCTCATAGATAAAAATAAAAGTATTGCATAGGCGACAGTAGAAGTTGACAGGTAGAATACTTTATGGCCATGCATAAATAAGGATTATACCATAACACCGTAGATAACCGTTAGATTCCGGTGTAAGCCACAGGAGGTAACGGTGCCGCGATATTTTCGTCCACAACTGTACTTTTGAATTGTTGTTCGAGAGACTGCGAAAGCTCTAAGTTTTCCTTAGATAAAGCTCGATTATGGACATTTCATTTAGGTAGGAGTAGGTGGGTCTCCTATTTGGTAAGAGAACACCAACCGCACTACAGTCCGCGCATTGGTTGTTACCGGCTTTTTACGCCTCTTAAGCAGCATTTTTAAGGTTCTCCGATATCCACACTCACTCTGCAAACACAGTACAAGTACCGTTTCACGCTGAGCATTCTGTGGGCTCATGGTGTCACTTCGGACGAGAATGCCTAATTAGTGCGTCCGCATATAATTCAGTATTTCTCTACCACGGGTTCGACAGTTTTAAGATACTCGCCCGGCCATTCTCAAGCCCTTTCAGAGATCGAATAAATTATAAATTAAATTATAATTTGTAAATCTACCTTAGATTACAATTATACATTACAAATGAAAGCAAAAACTGCAACGCACCGACAGACAATACGCATTTCTCGTATTGTATGCGGTGTGAATATTCCGTTTTTGCCTAATTTGCATATATACATTCATCTGTGAGATCCAATTTCTATTGAATATTAATTAATACCATTGAATGTAACGCATAGCTGTTAGTCGGTGATAATTGTCTTTGTTCATCCAATTTTGAGAGCCTCTGAGTGGCATAATGAGCCTACGAGGCAACAGGTTCGGATCCCGTCTTGCAGGGCCACGGGTGCATTCCTGGCCTTTTAGGGATAGGTTCGCTCTTTTTTTGGAGGCCCCCAATTCGTATTGGTAATCTCTAAGTCATGTCTCAAGTTTTTTTAGAGTATACTGGACAACGTTGCAGGTGGGTCTCCTATATGGTAAGAGTACACGTCCGCTCATGAATGACTGCGCCACAGTCTGCGAAATGGTTGTGTTGCCGGCTTTTTACGCCACTTCAGCGGCATTTTTAAGTACCTCCGATAGCCTCAACCATTCAGTAAAACACAGTAGAAGCACCGTTTCAAGTACAACTAGCATTTCAGGGTAATTAAAATCATATTATTTTATTATTATTATTATTTCTTTGATAATAAATAACATTCAATCAATAATAT